>APFE031319161.1:121968-136923 GCA_000404065.3 Pinus taeda
TTGGGGTTTTATGCTGGTGCTTTCCCCAGTGATATATTCTGTGTTATGTGTGATTGATTTCTCTTGATCAGTTATGCATGTTTCTACTTGATGTTGCTCATGAATTTGATTATGCTTCCGCTTAATTTTTTGTAGAAGTAGAACAAGTATTATGCTTTAGGAAATTGCATATATCGGTTTATTCTACATGTGAAATTTCTACATGGTATTGGAGCACAGGTGATCAAGCAAGAACAATATACTGAGAGGAAATTTCAAAGTTCTGAGTTTTGGGCCGAGAGTTTGCAGAGCAGATTTGAAAATTTTTGTACAAAATTTTCAGAAATAAATAGCAGATTTGGATTCCTTGCGGAAAAATATCCAAAATATAAAAAAAATTGGTTGAATCGGAGTTCAGATGAGGGAGATACCGTTGATTTAAAATCAGCTCTTTTTCCAGGAAATTTCGTGACGGTGGGAAAGTGGAAATAGATTGGTGTGCTAGCCAAGAACCTGTATGCACTTCAGGTAAAAGATGCATGCAAAGCCTTGAGGAGCAAGGCAAAAGTTAGATACTTGGTGGTTGAGAGAGAGAGTAAATTACCTCTCAACATGCAGAGCCAGAAGAAGTCTCAGACAATTATGGAGAAGCCACGATTGGTGCAACAGCTTCAGGAGGTTGCAGAGCAGCCACAACAGGGGAAGCTGAGTGGAGATCGAGTAGAGAAACCTATTCATGTAGAGACCTCCAGTAGGGGGAAACTTCGATCCAGGTGGGCAGAGGGATCACATGCAGCCATAACTCCAGGAAGGAGGTGGGGCGATATAGAGTGATTATCCCAAGGAGGAGGGGCAGGATCCTTGAGGTACCCAACCTCTTGGATGAGGCCTTGTTACAGGAGCCTGGATGTGGAGTAGTAGGATTTGAATGATTAGGTAGAGACGGATGCGGATGGAGTGGCAGAGAGAGTGACAGTGCAGGGAATCCCAGGACAACGCATAGCTAGTAGGCTGCAACAATGTGAGAGGCACAAGTGTTTTGCACAATGCTAGGTGGCACAGAGAGGTGTGCAATGGTGCGAGATGCATGGAGATGTTGCAATATCGCAGATGTCAAAGAGGGAGCACTTGTCAACAGCAGGTAGAGCTTCAGCATCAGAGTATGTTCCTAGCCCAACAGAGTGGTCAATTAGGAGTGTTTTTGGTCCAAGTGTTGTTGGAGCAAGTGGACCAGGTAGATGTGTTGCATGCAGAACATTCTAGAGTTACAGGATTAGGTTTGAGAGAAAGCCTTTCTTGTTGAGAGGGAGTGTTGAAAAATGTGCAACAAGAAATGTTAAATTTAGAATGTGCTAAAAATAGACCTGCTAAAAATAGTAGTTTAGCCAGTGAGGTCATTGGTGACATCGGGTGAGAGGTGAAACTACTAAAAATAGAAAGTTCTAAAAATAGCATTTCTGGGTCCCTTCCTATTTATAGCAGTGCCTAGTCTATTTATAGGAAGTAAAATTAATTTTGGTCTTAATAGTAGTAGGAAATATTAATTAATTAATTCAGTTGAGTTAATTAGTTAAGGAAATTCGAATTTGAAGTCTTTGTGAGCATGCACATGAGTTGTCCCACTGATTGTGGAATTTATCCTTAATTTCCTCCACTGATTGAGGGAATAAATATGAGTTCTATAATGAAAGAATCAATTGACTTAGTTCTAGCTAGTCAAGTCCAGTTAGATTATTTTAACAAGTTGTTAAAATAATAAAATATAGTTTGTTAATTGCTTGCCATGCATGTGAACAACTATTATTTTAGATAACTGAGAATTCACTCATGGATAACTATTGCATGTCAGTTCTGTCAGAGACCCAGTTGAGATCATATGTGGGACAATGTAGTATCAGATGCTTGGATATTTCTAGTAAGTATTCCTTGCATGGAGAAGGATCTATTATAGGATATTGGAGGACTTCTGGCCTATATATTGAGGCCTAGGCAGTCCATGATTTCTATCTTCATTGAATATCATCAGAGTACAGAGAGAGCAGGATAGCTATTGAGCTGATTCTTCTTGTATGTTGAAGAGGATTTCCAATTGATTAATAATACATTGTTGGTGTTTTATGCTGGTGCTTTCCCCAGTGATATATTATGTGTTATGTGTGATTAATTTCTCTTGATCAGTTATGCATGTTTCTACTTGATGTTGCTCATGAATTCGATTATGCTTCCGCTTAATGTTTTGTAGAAGTAGAACAAGTATTATGCTTTAGGAAATTGCACATATCAGTTTCTTTTACAGGTGAAATTTCTACACATACCTGGTGAAAATTCCATGTAATAAAAGTTAATAAAGGAAAAAATAATAACCACAGATGATGGGACACTTATTCCAAGCTGAATGTTGGGCAAGACATTCGACTGTGGGTGTTCATCATTTTATTATGGCTAAGGAAATAGGAAAAAGCTAAGGCTTTGGAAAGGAAAAAATGACATTTTTGACACATTTATTTATGAAAATAATGGAAATTAGGAGAAAATAAAGGTGAAAGGTCACAGGTTGCATGTGAGGAGGGAAATGAAGAAAATAAATGCCTAATTGATAAAAAGGCTTCTGAGGATCAGTTTGTAACCTTTTGTCGATTTAGTTTTGGAAGAGCATAATCAAGCAATTATAGTAGGATTCTTTGAAGGTATAAATTTAAATGTGTATTTTCCTTGCTAGATTTGGCATGCATTGTATTACATGTGGTTCTTTCGTTGTTATGGCATGGGTTTTTCCAGGTGTGACAGTGTTTTCATCCTAGCCTTTCCATTTATCAATTGCCATCGTGTGATGGGGTTCTCATGTTTTGGTTGAGCTAGATTGTCTAATGGATTTGAAGTTCAGTGAGGTGGATCTCTAAATGATAGAGGACATGGCCTAGTGGTCCCTGAACTAGACTGTGGATCATGGTAAAGCCACTAGCCTAGTAACCCCTGAGCCAAACTGTGGGTTGTGGTAAAGCCAAGATTGTGTTGCCTCAGTGGGCCTAGGAATCCTTTCCAGTGAATGGCAGGATATGCGGTAAAGACAAGAGGTGGATTGCTCTTCTTTGGGCCTAGTAATCCTAGGTGGGATAAGTGGTAAATTATGGAAATTAGGTCTCTATTTAGGGCTTAGTGATTTGATGTAGATTACGATAAAACTTGAGAGACTGGGAGATAGGAAAATTCCTCACGGTGTAGGTGGAGAGATATGGTGGCAACCATGCTTGTTTTGGCCTAGTGATATGGTGTTGATCATTGTAAAGACAATTATTACATGTTTATTGTGTTTGTCCAGTGGTCTGATATGGATTATGGTAAAGCCTGGTTTCTATTGATGAGGGTGAGGTTGTTTAGCCTTGGGATGCCTGGTTGGTTCTTTTGTTTGAGTCCCACATTCATGTTTGGAATATGGTATGGGGGTGAATGGTTGAAGAGAGATTTGGCTCAACCATTCTATGGTTGGGTGGAACGTGGTAGTCCCATCTTGGGTTTGGATTTTGCATCATCAATATGACGTTATTTCTCCTTGTATTTCTATGAGTATTATACTGGTTATATGTGGATCATATATATGTGATTTCCTTCGTAATTTTGTTGCTAGTATGTTGGTTATGTATATTTTTATGATAGTGAATATGTATTGCCCTCATCATGTTTTTGTAGGTTTTAACCCCGTCAAACTAGTTCTACTAATTAATAACTAGGTTGATGGAGGCACCCTATATGTTGGTGGTATCCAAAACCATCAACGTTCTGGTGCTAGAAGGAGGACCAGATGACACATTGTTCCCATTAAGTCTATTTTTAATCTCTTATCGTAAATGGCTCTTTCCAAAATTATAATCCCAAGATGTTTTTCTAAGGAGTTTGATTTTACCATCCCTGCAGAAATCATTCATGTCTTGTCTCAATTCAAGTTCGATGGTGAGAGAAAACTAACTATCCTTGGACACTTATTTAAATTGTTAAATTTTTGTCTTCCTAATGGAATTCATTGTAAATATGCCATGACCAGGTTTTTCACCCTCACATTTGAAGTTTGAGTTAAGAAATGGTGTCATACATTACCATTTGCTTCTAACCATTCACTTGAGCAACTTGTTAAGGAGCTTCATGAAGGCTTTGACATGTATGATTATCAAGATGTTTGTGATAGAATTAATTTGATTATAATGGAACCTGGTGAATCCCAGAGTAATTTCTTAATTGAATTCTTCACCTTTGTTGTGAAAAAGGGACTTATTGATTCAGAGTTCATTATGGAAAAAAATCAGAATTTGATTATACTCTCTTCGATATATTTTGAATCTGAACCCCCAAATGATTCTCTCTCCCAAAATTTTGCAAACCATGGGATGCCATAATATTTTGAGGAGGAACCTACTATTCCTTTTTTCCTTGTCCTCCTCCATTTTCAATACCAATTTGGGTGCCCCCTGGTGATGATGTTAAAGTTGGGAAATATAAAAATCAAATTGTTGATATGTCCATTCAAACTCCATCTAATTCTTATGATCCACATACTATTGAGCAAAACTTGGAATGGTTCACTAATTTAACTGATCAATCCTTATTCACCTCTGGTTTTCAAGATCACATAAATATGCATAATTCAAGTCTTGAATTTGATTTAATTTCTGATACCCTTCAACCTACATCATCCATTTTTCATGATTCCTTATTTGTTTCATCTACAAATGATGTTCAACATGTTGTTTCAAGTTGTAATCAAGAACAAGGTAGTTGTATTTCACATGTAGAGGAGAAAATTCTTGAGGGCTTGTCTTATCTTTCCTCCCTATTTCAAGATGATAACCTCACCTTCCTAGATGATCTTCAATCTTCTAACCTTGATAACCTATCAAATTAATTTGAACTTCGCATCCAAGTTAAAGCTTTGGATAACCATCACATTGACATCCCCGTTTCCATTAACACGCATGGTGGTGAACGTTCAAGTATATCAAATGATGTCTTCTCTTCTTCTAAGAGATAGTTTACAATCTCCATTTGTGAATTCAGATGTTGTTTTAATTAAAAATGATCCTATTTTTTTTTTTAATTCATACGTCCTTAGATGAAAAATATGAAGTGGTAAGTTGTCAAGTTTTCAAATCTTTGGAAGATCTTGGTCAATCTGAGTGTCATATTGGTATGCCTATCTTTGACCATTATATTGATGACAATGATGTTGATATGTTGTTCTTTCAAGTTCAATCTAATTTAAGTACAATTGCTGCTCCTCCTACCAAGTCTTTCAATCCTTATTCACCTCTAGCACACTATTCATTGTACCCATACCTGTTTGATAAGTTTGTTAGAATAGAAGTTCCCATAAACCCTTTTGATCTTTATCCAGTTGATCATGGTTGCAATTAGGTATAGGATGGTGTGATACTACAATCAAAGGATGAAAATTTTGAATCTGTTATTCATGATCTATTCAACTGTAAATCTTTTGTAAGTCACGAGGAATATGTTCCAACTCTAAATGATCAAGGTATTTTTCAAATTGTTGTATCTCAATTTTCTATCCATCAAAGGTTTAATATAATTAATCCTAAATATGATCAAACCAGTGGCATTAATAGTGTTTTCAATAATACATGAAATCTGAGTGGCGCATGTCTACCTGTTGATGTTTCTTAGCCACCCAAATTTGATGATCCACCATCAAAAAGTTATGAGACCTGCAAGGAAGTCGAGGCATCTCAACTCCTGTTGATGGTTATGCCAGGTCCTCACAATCCTATTGAGATATCCAAACTAAGTTGGATCCATATTTTCACACATAATTATTTCCTCAACATTCATCCACTGGTTATGAGTTCATTCTTAAAGGGATTCTCATATTTTCAGTTGGATCTTCAAGATAGAATTGTTTATCAGATGAAAGGTTCTTTTTCGGCTAGTTCCTTTTCATGTCAACCCCTTGAGCTAGACCGAGGGTTGGAGAGCACATATTTCATGGATCCTTATGGTTCCAATGCCTATCATTTTGATGATCGAGATAAAGGTCATACTAGGTTGAAGGATTTTTCTCTCTTAAACTCTTATGAATATGATCATCTTATCTATTTTGTGCATATCATGAAGCTAATCATCTCCATGGAAAATTTCCTTTTTCTGGAGTAATTTCAATTGCTTCAATCATTCAATTGACCAAAACCATTATCTTGGTATAACTATTGGGTTTGATTTGACACATATTTCTAATTTCTTGTTAGGTCAGTATCCTCATTGGTTTCCTAAATTCACAATGTCAATAATTGTTTTGAATTCCCTAAGATTTCTTATTTTTTACTTTGCATGTAATTAGATACAAAGGGAATTGATAGAGGCTCAAGAAGCTTATATGTTAATCAACCAATTTGATCATTATACCAGAGATTCTCTTTGTGATTTGAAGGTTTTAACTGAGAATTTACCTTCTCATAATTCTCAGGGTCTTCAAAGTGGTTGTTATGAATATCATCATCCAATTGTTGAATATATAGAGCAATATTACCTGGCAAGCTTTGTTGAAAATAAAAAGTTTGGATCGTTTATAATGTTTGCAAGAATTGAAAACATAGATGAATGTGTATTCACAAGTAGCCTACAAGGTTTGTATGATAAACATTTCAAACAACGAGGTAAACTTTGAAACTAGATCAAATCGGTTAGTATGGAAAATTCTTTTGTTAATAAGAAAGACCTTCAGTTAGTTGTGCAAGTTTTCAAAGTTCTTATCTTTTATATTACACATTACTTTATATTACTTTTAATTTCTCGTATCTTTGTGGTTGTAGGTTGAGAACAAAGATGGCTACATTGGAAATATCATTATATTTATCCCTAACCTTCGAGCTAATTAAGTTAGGAGTAGGCTTAGTTGCATTTAGTTTCCCTTGCATTTCATCCACCCTCTATCTTGCTCTCCGTCGAGTCTCTTCATTTTCTTGTTTTCTTATTGCATATTCTACATGTTGTTTTATGTTCCCCCTCCATTTGCTTTATTCTTCGGTTTTGTTTTGTTGTCTTTTCATGTAATTTCATTTTGTTTTGTTTAGTAATGATTTGCATGAAATATGCTCTTGTTTGGCTCAAAACACAATGTGGAAAAACTAGAAAAGGGCAATTGTGATGATGAACAATGCTTGGCTATTTTGTTACCTCTTATCTATCTTGGGTTTACATATATTTAAATTCAATTATGTCTGAATGGAAAATATGATCCACTCGAATGGAAAGCATTCATTCAAACTATAAATCTTGTATCTATTCTAGGATCTTCGTTCCTTAACTTGACATTGTAAATAAATAATGCTTTTTTCTCACCAATCTAATTGAGTAGAGAAAGATATTGGGAAAATTGATTAGTGATCAAATCAATATTAGGGGCCTATATTACCTTATTTGAAGGAACAACCTCTCATGCTCACAACAAGTTGGGTCCCTCTTCTACCCAGACAAATAAAAAATTGTCAAAGGATAGTTATACAAATAAAATAAATAAAGAGTGAAAGAAGAGAAAGGCTTCTTGCATGAAGAATTGAAACAAGCAACTTTGTCGAGGTGTTGGTCAGGCCTGTTGGCATTGAATCAATGCTTGCGTTCCTTTAGTGACTCTGCCGAGTTACTTTCCAAGCTTGCTAGTAGCGGAGCAACTCCAAAGATGAAAAATCATACTCTAATTATCTTAAACTTGCATGTATATATTACACTTTCCTAGATCGAAAAAATTGTGATTTAGCAAGCCCTGATATGTGTTTAACCAAGTAAGGGAATGGAGGGGGCTATATCTATAATTGGGTTGAGTAGGGAAGCTAAACTAATCTGCAAGATGAATCAATACTTACTAAAATACTGAGACCTTGCAATTAAAGAATTAAACCTAAACAAAGAAGTTGGATTTCTATTAGTGTGTCGCTAAGCGTTGATGTTGCAATCAACACCATCCAATTTTTTTCCCACACTAAAATTTTAGAGCCTACTGAGAATATTACGGCCTGTCTTCGTATGGTTACTCCATGGTCATTTGATGTTTTGTAAATAATTTAAGCCTTCTTCCTAGTTTTAAAATTTCAAGCCACTTGCACACACATGTTCAATCTTCGATGGGTTCATGAGTACACTTCCTTTATGAAAGATTGAATAGGCATAGCACCATCCATCAATATAGTGTTTTGGTAATTTTGACGTCATGTCAAAAGTCAGTGCACACTTTAATTAACATTCTCCCTCATTTTGATTCCAATTTCACTTTCAATTCGGTGAGCTTTCCCAACTGTCACTTTTGTGCACCTTTGACTTCACAAGCATTGCTTTCATGTTTACAACTATCAATTTTTCTTGCTTCCACTTCAATAGGTGTCTTTTCATGTTATATTTTCTCTGACATGTGTCGCTTTCAAGGACGGTGACATTTTTCAAGTGTCGTTTTCATGTTTTCCTACTACCCAATCCAAGTTATGAAAGGTTCAATCCTTCATTAGGTGATGAGAATAGCCTATTTATGAGCCTCATTGACTTATATTTTCCTCCCATACTTGTGCACTAAGTATTTTATAAGGTTTCCTCCCTCTCACAATGCATTAGTACTTCCTAGTATGAGTGACCTATCCTTTTACTACCTCCCTATGTGAAAAGCACATTCTAGATGAACAAGTAGCCACTATTGGAGAAAATTGCACCCTCCCAAGCCTAAGCACACTTTGGAACAATCAAGTACACTTAAAAAAAAAACTCACTTTAGAAAAAAGAAGGCACACTTAAAAAGAAAAAGGGCCTTCTCTCCTTTCCAAAGCGTAATTTAGAACAATGAAGTGCAATTAGGAACAACAAAGTGCATCTTGGAAAATAAAGTATCCTTTGTCTCTTAAAAATATCATAACACGCTCACAAAGCATGAAGCCTTAAGGCACATGACACACTCAAAAAGCATGAAGCCTTCATCCTCCCTTAGGGAACATGGTGCACTCATGAAGCATGAAGCCTTAGGGTGCATGGTGCACTCATAAAGCATGAAACCTTAGGGTGCATGACACACTCACAAAGCATGGAGCCTTAATCCTTCCATTAGGGCACATGGTGAACTCTTGAAGAATGAAGCCTCCATCCTTCCCTCTTCCCTTAGGGTGCACGACGTAGTTACGAATTTTGAAGCCTTCATTTGATCACACTCCTTTTACTCAAAGAACTACACCCTCCTAGTTCCTATTGAGTGCACAAGCACATTGCAAAGGCTAAAAGCATGACCCCTTCATCCCTTTGGTGTCTTCCCTTGCGTTTTACTTTGTCCCTTGAATGTACAAGCGTAGCTTGAAGGCCTCTTGTGAGCCTTGAAATTTCATTTTCTTCAGCGCAGTAAAAATGAACAGTGGAGCCTTAATAGACCATTGATGAGTTTTATTATTTCCTCCTAATCAAGAATCTTTCTTTTAACCCTCTCACTGGCCTATCATGAGATGATCGTTCCATGAGTTAGGTAGTGACAAAATATATTTTTTAAGACTGATTTAATTTTTTCGTGAATGATTTCATTGGAAGGAGTACCTTCCTATCATGACAAGCTAATGCTAAAAGTAGATAGCAAGGAGAAATCATAAATCAACACTTGTGGAGAAGAAGAACAAAAGAGAGCTATCATTGATACATGAAGCATCTCATAGACAAAGACAAAAAGAAGACATTGCATGGCGACTCAGAGGATTTTGATATTGATCAAAGACCCTTTAGAGGGTGAAGGTAAGAAACAAAGTGGATCTTTCATGAAGATGAAGCATATATCATATCTATCATTAAGAATGCAAGATGAAGCAGTAAGGAAGACATCTTGGCATTGCTACCTCATCATGAAGTCCATGTCATCATTGTCAAGTTGTAACTTATACAAGTGTCATCATAATGGTAAATATGTGTTTGTGTGTCATGCCACATCATAATTTGGAATGTAATGATGTATATTCAAGGAAAATGACAAAAGGTAACGCGTGGAAGACGAAGAGTCATATGTGGAATATGAAAAGTCACATATTATTATATGGACAAGAGTTGTATAAAAGTATAAAAATAATATAGAGAAGTCCAAAATTCATTCAAAAGTTCAAGAGTTGTTGATAAGTCCAAATGACATATTAGATTTCCAAGGGTCGTGAGGATACTCCAAGAGTCACAAGGATATGAAAGGTCATTCATCCTGTTATAAAAGCAACCTCATAACTCAAGAAAGGGGATTTTGGAGGCTTAAGCTTTGGAGAGCTAGTCTTGACTTCTCTACTTGGCATAGGAGAGAAAAAAATTATTTAGAGAAGCAAGAAGTGACTTAATGTTACACTATTGGAACTAGTTCCTCACCATTGTAACTTGTACTTAGATTTTTCACCTTATAATTGAAGCTCGATGAGCCAACGCATTTTCACACATGTATTGTGAATATATTAGGACTAATGTTTAGATGTTTTCTATATATGTTCCATTCATATGTGCTAAGGAAATTTAACTATTTTGGTGGCCATGGTACTTATCTTATTGAAGGTGTGTTGTATGTGGTTTAATGATCATTGTGTCTATGTGAACTATTTCACTAGATAACTATCAAATATTTATTTTCTCGTGTCGCTCTCTTATGTTAGTACTATTACTTCCTTATAGAGGCTCACTTTCGTCTCCCCTTCATGAAAGTATCCTTTTACACATTAAAATAAGTGTTTCACATTGTCAACTTACTTGATTGTTCAAGCGTTATGTATATAATGTATTATGTTATTCATTGAAACCAAGGTGAACCTTACAATTATGGTGGCTAGGATAATACTCTGGATGGTGGTCCTACTTCAAACAGTGTGAGGCTTAATTGGGACTTCACGTTAGGGAGACCCCCTGTATGTTGGAAATATCTAGCACTATCAACAAGACAATAGTAAAATAAAACTCACAAACAACAATGAAGATATTAAATGATCTAGGAAACCTTTATTGGAAAAACATCAGTTGGAAGGTGAGGTTGCTATGTTCTCTCTTTCTTTGAATTAAAATGAATGCAAGTATAAAGGAGTGAGACCTATAGCCTATGGGATCCTATAGTGAAAAAAATCACTTTTTTTTTTCTATATCCATATCCAATCTCATCTTGTCTTCTCATCTATGGAACAAAATGCACATGGATAGAATAAAACCATTTTTCTCCCAGTGCCCTGATTATAACAAAACTCAATATCCCACTAGGGGTAAGTTTGACTTTTTCAACTCTTAACTAGAGTTACAATATCAACTCTTTTAGAGTTTCCTTCTTCGTGATCATGTGGACATCCCCTTTCCATGAATAATGGTGGATGATGTGGCATCCTCTCATATCATGGTGGTAAAAATAGGAATGCCAACTTTAAGGTGGCATAATTGTTGAATATGGACTCTGATTGAGGTGGTTCATGCAAATTTTGAAAGGTATATATGTGTAGGATAATTCTATGGGTGAAACTTTAACGACACATTTTCACCATAATAAATGTTGTTTAATGGCTTAAACTACTTCAAAGAGGTTTAAAACCCAAATTTTCCAAAATGGGAATTGTTACTAAAAATGGTCCTACATGTTAATTCCTCCACTTTTCCCACTCTTAAAGCTTGAAGTATGGATGAAAAATAAGATAATAATACAATTTGGATCAAAATATTTATACAAACTTGTTGAATTTACAGTTATACTTTTGGATGGGGGACTTGAATCAATATAAGACAAGTTCTCAATTAATCATCCATGAATCTGTTGACGGTGTTGGACCCGCCAACATTCAGGGGATTTCCCCGATATAAAGTCCCAACTAGACTAGTAGGGTGGTAATGTAATTCCTTAACCACGGTAGCATGCAAAGGACCGTTTGATAACTTTGGGTGAGAGCAATTGTGTGGGAGAGATTCAAGTGTGATGCATGAAGGCTCTAACACACAGAGGGGAAAATGAAGTGCGCCCCTTGGAATCCTGTAATAGTACGTAGCTTGAAAGAAACACATGAGCGAAATGACATCACAATCTAAAATGCAGAATAGCCCACAAGTTAAAGTGATGAGTTAATCCAACAATATGCATTCAACAAGATTCGTACAAATGCGTAAGTTAAATAACATACATTGCCAATACAATAAGAATATTCCCACTATATTAACAACATATGCATGAAAACGTGTTGGCTTTGATTTTATTATTATAAGTGAAAGTTCCTTCCATACATACACTATTGACGACCACTATCCCTAATAGGAAAACATTACAGTCAAGAAAACTTTCTCCTCCAAATAAGTATACTCACACTACGCTTTGGAGAAGCCAAGGCTCTTCACAATACTCCCAAAACTTCTCTAAGCCTAAGTCTGGCCAAAATCTTGGCTCCCAAAGGCCCGCTCTATGAGTTATGAGGTTCTAGTTATAACAAAAGGTGGGGTGACCCTTGACATTCCCCTTTGTGACTCTTTTACTTCCCTCTTGACTCTTCAACTTCTTCACTAAATTACACATTATATTACATGATGACTTTTCATATTCTAATATTGACACTTGGAATTTAACTTGCAACCATAATTACAAATAATATTACATTTTCCACATGTACCCATGTAAGACAAAATACAGTAGAGACAACCTAACTGTAGGTTTTAACCCCATATAGAAATTACTTGCATACGAATTCTAAAACACAAAAAATAAACAATGCGAGAGCATAACACAAAAAACACATATACACAGAGATTTCCCTTGGATCCCAAAACCAGGACTACCAACTTGATTTTTCATTATTTTCTACAATACATATTTATACAAGCTGAAGCATCCAATACCATGGATTGAAAACCATCTCGTCCAAAACCATGGACAAAAACCATAGGTATGTTCGCCAACCTAATATAGGGTCCAAAAAAATATAAGACAAACCAACATTCTCCCACTTGTTTTATGTCCACAGGGGGCCACAGGAGAGTTTAGTCATTTATCCAGCCCTAAAACGCCCATTGTTTCTCTACACCAAGAGAACTTCTCAAAGCTCACATATTTTGTTGGTGCATCTGCAATATTCTTCAAAGTTTCCACCTTTACCGGCAACACCTTTTTGTCTTCTATCATGTCCCTCACAAAGTGATACTGAAAATCAATGTGCTTTGTCTTTGAATAGTAAGTAGGGTTCTTTGCCAAGAAAATTGCACTTTGGTTGTCACAACCTATCCTTATAGCTCCCTGTATTAACCACATACTTGAACACAATCTCTACAACTAAATTGCTTCCTTGCTTGCATGAGTAGCTGCCATGTATTCTGCCTCTATAGTTGATAGTGCCACTACAGATTGTTTCTTACTCATCCAACTGACTGGACCTCCAAATAGGTTAAACACATACCCACTTGTAGATCTTCTCTGATCCAAATCTCCAGCCCAGTCTGCATCAACAAAGCCATGGATATCCAAAACTCTGTCCAATCCTGGTCTTCCTTGGTAGCACAAACCATAATCTCTAGTGCCACGCAAATACCTAAAAACCCACTTCACTGTTGTCCAATGCTCCTTCCCTAGTTTTGACATAAACCTGCTCAATACTCCCATTGCATGTGCCATGTCTGGTCTAGTATAGACCATTACATACATTAGGCTATTGACTGCACTTTCATATGGAACATGGGACATATCCTTTTCCTCTTCTTGTGTCTTGGGACATTATTCAGCAGATAACTTTACACCTACAGGAATAGGAACCTTCACCGGTTTACTATCCTGCATATTAAGCCTCTGCAATATTGTCTCGACATACTTCCTTTGGTTTAACTAGAGCTTCCTCTTTGCCCGATCTCTTTTAATTTCCATGCCCAAAATATAGTTTGCAGCATCAAGATATTTCATGTCGAATTTGGAGGACAATTGAGTCTTCAAATCCTGGATAATTTCTTTTTCATTTCCAACCAACAACATATCATCCACATTCAAGACCAGATAATTAACACAGTCACCAATTAATTTAAAATACACACAGTGATCTACTTTGCTTCTGGTGAAGCCAAGTCCTCGTATAAATTTATCAAATTTCTGATACCGCATCCTTGGTGATTGTTTTAACCCATACAGAGACTTCTTTAACTTGCATACCAATTCTTTCTTACCCTCCATCGCAAAGCCTTCAGGTTGCTTCATGTAGATCTCCTCTTCCAGATCCCCGTGAAGAAACGTTGTCTTCACATCCATCTATTCTACCTCAAACTCAAAAGCAACAGCAACAGATAAAAGTAATCTAATAGAAGTTACCTTGGCAACAGGAGAAAAAATATCACCAAAATCGATTCCCAACACCTAGGGATAACCTTTTGCTACCAACCGAGCTTTGTATTTCTCCACCTTTCCTTCTGCATTTGTCTTCTTCTTGAACGCCCATTTGCAGCCAATGGGCTTCCTTCCAGCTGGCAGCTTCACCAGATCCCAAGCCTCATTTTTGTGCAAAGATGCTATTTCATCAACCATGGCCTCTTTCCAGAGTTTTTCATCCTCTGAATCTACTGCTTCCTTCACAGTTCTGGGATCATCATCAGTAATAGATAAAGCAAAATTTGAACAGAAAGAAAATGGACTATACCTTTTTGGTTGCCTTCTTTCTCGAACTGATCTTCTCACACCTAGAGTTTGTGGCTCTTCATCTTTTGATTCCTCCTCTGCTGTAGAGTCTGATTCTTCCTCTTTTAGCTCAAACTCTATCTTCTCAGGTTCCTTTGGTTGGACTTCATGTTTAATAACATCTTTCACCTCTCTGAACACCACATCTCGGCCGTACACAACCTTCCTTGTTACTGGGTTCCAAAGCTTATAACCCTTCAAACCATCCTAATACCCAATAAAGATGCACTTTTCAAATTTACTATCCAACTTGGTTCATTTCTCCTTTGGAACATGTACATATGCATCACATCCAAATACCCTCAGATGTGAAAGAGAGGGTT
>APFE031319161.1:136933-151193 GCA_000404065.3 Pinus taeda
CCGATCTCTTTTAATTTCCATGCCCAAAATATAGTTTGCAGCATCAAGATATTTCATGTCGAATTTGGAGGACAATTGAGTCTTCAAATCCTGGATAATTTCTTTTTCATTTCCAACCAACAACATATCATCCACATTCAAGACCAGATAATTAACACAGTCACCAATTAATTTAAAATACACACAGTGATCTACTTTGCTTCTGGTGAAGCCAAGTCCTCGTATAAATTTATCAAATTTCTGATACCGCATCCTTGGTGATTGTTTTAACCCATACAGAGACTTCTTTAACTTGCATACCAATTCTTTCTTACCCTCCATCGCAAAGCCTTCAGGTTGCTTCATGTAGATCTCCTCTTCCAGATCCCCGTGAAGAAACGTTGTCTTCACATCCATCTATTCTACCTCAAACTCAAAAGCAACAGCAACAGATAAAAGTAATCTAATAGAAGTTACCTTGGCAACAGGAGAAAAAATATCACCAAAATCGATTCCCAACACCTAGGGATAACCTTTTGCTACCAACCGAGCTTTGTATTTCTCCACCTTTCCTTCTGCATTTGTCTTCTTCTTGAACGCCCATTTGCAGCCAATGGGCTTCCTTCCAGCTGGCAGCTTCACCAGATCCCAAGCCTCATTTTTGTGCAAAGATGCTATTTCATCAACCATGGCCTCTTTCCAGAGTTTTTCATCCTCTGAATCTACTGCTTCCTTCACAGTTCTGGGATCATCATCAGTAATAGATAAAGCAAAATTTGAACAGAAAGAAAATGGACTATACCTTTTTGGTTGCCTTCTTTCTCGAACTGATCTTCTCACACCTAGAGTTTGTGGCTCTTCATCTTTTGATTCCTCCTCTGCTGTAGAGTCTGATTCTTCCTCTTTTAGCTCAAACTCTATCTTCTCAGGTTCCTTTGGTTGGACTTCATGTTTAATAACATCTTTCACCTCTCTGAACACCACATCTCGGTGGTACACAACCTTCCTTGTTGCTGGGTTCCAAAGCTTATAACTCTTTAAACCATCCTTATACCCAATAAAGATGCACTTTTCAGATTGACTATCCAACTTGGTTCTTTTCTCCTTTGGAACATGTACATATGCATCACATCCAAATACCCTCAGATGTGAAAGAGAGGGTTTCCTACCAGTCCATACCTCTCGTGGAGTTTTATCCTCCAATGTTGATGAAGGTGATCTGTTGACCAGGTAACATGTTGTCTCCACCGCCTCTACCCAGAATTCTTGTCCTAACCCGACACCACTGAGCATGTTTCTTGCCCTTTCCATCAACGTCTTGTTCATTCTTTCTGCAACTCCATTTTGTTGAGGTGTATATGGAGTAGTCTTCTGTCGTGCTTTACCACACTTCTTACAAAATTCTTCAAATTCCTTACTGCAAAACTCTCCATCGTTATCTGTTCTCAGTGCCTTTATCTTCTTCTCTATCTAGTTTTTCACCAGAGCCTTAAATTCTTTAAACCTGTCAAAGAATTCAAATTTCTTATTAAGGAAATATATCCATGTATTCCTTGAGAAGTCATCTATAAATGATACATAGTACACAGACTCACCCAGTGATGGAACCTTCACAGGTCCAAATACATCACTGTGCACAAGCTCTAATATCTGTTTTGCGCACTTACCACCAGAGGGGAAACTCACCCGATTTTGCTTCCCATATACACAATTTTCACAGAAATCAAAATCCAGAGAGCTATTATTCATACCTTCTCCCATACTTTTACCATGAAGTATTTGAAAGCCATTCTCTCCAATATGTCCAAGCCTTTGATGCCACAACATGGTAATCTCTCCAGAGACCACTAGATTTTCTGCTCCACTTTCAGGAACCACAAAACTGTTTCACCCATCAACAATAGTGCTACTTTGCAACTTGCACAGAGTTCCAATCCGAACTCCCTGCATCAATACCAGTGCTCCTCGAACCATCTTGCATGTATCCTTCTCGAACACTGTTTTTACACCTGCATCATCCAACTTGCTTACAGAAATTAGATTTATGGCTAATGTAGGAATATACAGAACACCCGGAAGTGTTATAACCCTTCCACCTTGCAACGTCAACTTTACTTTTCAGTGACCAATGATTCTAGCCTTCGTATCATCCCCTAAGAAGACATCATCACCATCCTATTTATCATACTCACAGAACCACTCTCTATGGGGAGTGAAGTAAAAGGATGCACCTGAGTTAATCAACCATTCCTCATGATCTACATGTGTACTTGAAGAAGCCAATTACACATCCCCACCTTCATCTGAGGTGGTTTTTGCCTTTGCAAAAGGAGCATCATCAGATCCCTTTCCTTTATTAGGAGCTTCAGATTTGCAGTCCCTTTTATAGTGCCCTTCCTTTCCACATTTCCAGCACACCACCTTTACAGGTTTTCCTAGAGATTTAGATCTCCCTATAGATTTAGATCTCCCACTCGATGACTTATTTTGTTTTTTGTTCTGGGACCATCCTCATATAGACAAGGCATCACCATTTTGGCTCTCCATATTTTTCTGTCTCATCTCCTCCATCAGCAAGGATGAGACTATTTCATCAAACTGTAAGGCAGTTGCTTTGCTACCTATTACAATAACCAAAATATCCCATGAATCTGGTAGAGAACACAAAAAACTGATGCACTTATCTTCATCTGAAATTTTAATATCAACAGATGCTAACTAACTTACCACAGTATTAAATGCGTTCAGATGCTTTGTCACCTAGTCTCCATCTTTCATCCACAGGTTATACATCTTTTTCCGCAAGAACAATCTATTCACCAGAGACTTAGATTGGTACAAAGTCCCTAACTTGTCCCACAAAGCCTTCGTCGTAGCTTCCCCTTATACATTCAACAATACTGAATCTGAGGCACACAATCGTATTGTGCTCTTTGCCTTCCGATCCAACTTCTTCCATTCTTCATAGGAAACTCCCGATGGTTTAGTACCTAGATCTACCGTGATCCACTAATATTTATCCACCAACAGATCCTCCATCTTGAGTTTCCACAACTTAAAACTCTGACCATTAAATTTCTCGATCTCTATCTTTCCACTACTTGCCATCTTCTTTCACCACCAGAATCAATATTGCAGATCTCCCACTAAACAAGGTCTACCACAGGCCCGAGCGAAACCCCTCAGCAACAAAGGCATCCCCTTGAAGCCAAAATTGCTCTAATACCAAATGTAGGTTTTAACCCCGTACAGAAATTACCTGCATACGATTTCTAAAACACAGAAAATAAACAATGCGAGAGCATAACACATAAAACAAATATACACAGAGATTTCCCCTAGATCCCAAAACCGATACTACGAGCTTGATTTTTCATTATTTTCCTTTCAATGTTACAATACATATTTATACATGCCGAAGCATCCAATGCCATGGATTGAAAACCATCACGTCCAAAACCATGGACCGAAAACCATAGGTAGGTTCGCCCAACCTAATAAAGGGTCCAAAAAATTGTCCCGGGGCACTTCCCCAAACCCCATAGAGAGGGGCTACCCACCCCCCTCAAACCCCCCTATGACCCCCTCGCTGCATAATCAATGCAACAAAGGGGGGGCTTTCCCGCCCCTCTAACCCCCCGGTTCACTACGTAGGTTAGCCGTGGAAAGAATATAACACAAGCCAACACTAACAAGACACAACACTATGTTTCTGGAGTTTGGGGAAAATCCATCTAAACAACCTCCACTTGTTTCTTCTCAGCCACATATTGGTGCCAAGATTGGTACCATGTGATGGTTTCCCCAAACTCTTTTACAGTATCTTTCTGGAAGCAGACTCTAGCCTCGGTGGCATCCATCTAGCCTCCATGGAATCTGGGTATATTGTTTTGGAACTTGTGTCCAACACGTTTTGAAGCATGAGTAGCATGGTCTTAACCTTGACAGGACCATTGCCATACTTCTGCATGTTGTGTGCATTCATCTCCAAGTCTTCCCTAGTGTCTTATCATCTTAGCTACTCCAAGTACTCATCGAACTCCAACTGGACTTGTCTCTTGGGTTTAAGATCGGTGAGGGAACAAATTGATGGGATCTTGTGTTTTCTCACCAAGACATCCAAGATATTGTACAATAGCGCATATGAGGCCTATGTGCTACTGATTAATGAGGCGAGCTTCTCATTTTTTTGAATCAACATTCAAACCTTCGCTTTCTCCAACTCTTCATGTTGCTTCATCTTCTTTGCTAAGTAGAGTGAGGCCCCTTTGTACCGCATTTTCCAATCTTGTACATGGGTGATGGAATCATGTATGTTCTCGATAGTTTGAACAAACTCTTTGTTCTGTTGCTATAGACCATAAAGCTGGACAATTTCTTTATGCACAGTGACAAATCCATCATAGAGCTTCGGCATGCTATCACCAAGTGTTGATGCTTTAGCAAGTATCATTGTCCTCATCCCCCCCAATGTGAAAATTGCATTTTGTGTTGATGCTCAAATTTGTTTTGCCTCTTGCCTAGCATCGTGCAAGTTCTTTGTCAGTTGTTGATTCTTAGCCATCAGATACTGAACATTTGATATTGTTGCTCCTGCGTATGCCGAGATGGCTTGGGAAATGGTAGTTGGATGCTTCTTAGTGTCCAACACTATCACCCTTTCCTTGATGAATGCAGGTGATGCGTGATCATCTGGAAACTAATGACTCCGCGCCTATACAATCCTCTTTTGGAACTCGTTAAATGATAGATTGTACACATCCATGACTGGATCATCATCAAGGAGAAAAACATCTTATTGCTCGCTCAGGGCTAGCTCTATTACTAGAGGTGGTGGAGATTGAGAGATGACCTATAGTGCTTTCGACATTAGCTCAGTGTTTTTTTGCTACAAATATTATTCCAACTCCATGTCTATCACTTCAATCAATTTCTCAATCTATTGAGCAAGCTCCCGATCCTTCATATTTTCACCCTCTTCCTCATTTTTTGGTTGTTCCTACTCATCAACCTGTATCAGTGGTTTTTCCTCTGTCATCACACCTTGCCTTTATTCTTATTCTTGATTATGCTTCTCTTCTCTTTCTCTCCTCCTCAACCCCTGTTCTTCCTTCAACTTCTTCTATATATCCTGCAGCTTCAATTCTGCTTCCTGTAACCTCTATTTTTCTCTTTTCCTCCACTCTACTCTCTTCATCCATTTCTCCCCCTTTTCTTCCACTACTAAAGTTTGCTTTGCTATAATATGATCTGTCATCATTTTGCAGTTTTTCTCTCCCTCTGGATCATCAAAAATCTTCCACTTTCCCTTGTCCTGCATTATATTATTTCCTTATATTGTTGTTGTTGTTGCTTTTAGAGTTGCCGCTGCCTGTAGAGCGGTCTTCCAAGTTCTTTCTATAATGACAGGCTCATTGAGTCTAGAGGCATTGTAGTAGTATCTCCAAGGATCCTCCTTTAGCCAATAAAATGTATCATGGATCCACGGAAAGTAAACTCTCATACATTGGTCCTTGCAAATATTGTGGGGATCATAAGGATTAAAATCCTTGGTGTCGAACTAAAATTTGACTATGTCCTTAGCTTCAACATCTTCATATTTAATGTTATTAATCTCGTATAATTCGATCCGAAAAGGAAGAGTGTTCCATGGTGACTTCTTCTTCCTATGCACTCATATTGACAACCTTGTAATGAGGTGGTATGAAAATTATTGCATGATCAGTTTGTCAGTGGCATACCTTGGTAGGACATGTGGAGGCTTATCTATGCCAAACACTCTAATGAAGGTGCCACTTGGTGAGGCATACCAATCTCCAATGTTTACTATTGCCTCCATTGCTTCTCAGAGCATGAAAGGTGGATCTGTCTCAAATATAAGCTTGTATAGTGGGATGATAAAGTGGTCAGTTATCCTTGCCATCACTCCTCGATAGTTGCAGTCAAAAAGTAACTTGCAATAGACATTCATGACAATCTCTTGTGGTTTCTGTGTCCAGCTCACACCAGGGAACTTCTACTAGCCACATATTACATCCAGTAAGTATGCGGACATGTAAAACCTTGTTTGCTCATTCTTTGGTGGATTTCAAGCCTTAGCTACATGGGAATTCAACTATTAAGCCAATAGAATTGACCAGTTGAATGGCCTCCCATGATTCACCAACTGGTCCAGTAAGACTGCCCACCCTTCAGGGAAGGTCTTTGTGCTCTCTTGACCATATATTCTGCAAGCGAAGATGATCAAGGACTAGTATGTCTTCCTAAGGGACTTCGTCTTGTAAACATGGGTGGGTTTTTGTCTAAACTTCGAGTGCTCCTTCACCCAATGCTTGACAATGTCTCTTGTGTTTGCATAGATATGGGTGGCATAGAAGAGTGAGTCCATGTGATTCACCAGTTGAGGTAAGTGATACATCTACAGAAAGTATTCTAGCCTGAAGGTGTCAAGCTTCCTCCTGTTGGCACTGATCAATGTCATAGTTTGTTCATCCATATGTGAGAAAATCCAACTGATTATGTTCGCACATGAGAAGATGGTGTGCTTACATGCAACCTTATATAACCCTGACCATTAGATGTTAAGATAAACCTGCCAGTCTTCTAAGTATGCCTTTGTTGAACTATGGCAACAAGAATATTCCAATTTAATTTGTCCTCGAATTAAATTGTGAATTAAAATCGAATTTAGTCTTAACAACTACTTGGAAGTAATTAATTACTTTATTGTAAATTAATTAGTTGGAGAAATTCAAGTTAGAAGTCTTTCTGAAGTCATGCAAGAGTTATCCCTTAAATTAAGGAGATAAGATTGAGTTATATTTGAGTTGTAATTAATTAACTCAATTTACTAAGTTAAGTCCAGTCAAATTAGTTCCAAAATGTTTGAGGAACTAATAATGAGTTAACAGTCAGTTGATGCATTAATGCACTCAACTAGTGCTACTCCAGTTAACTGAATATTCTCTCATCAAAACTCATGCATGCTATTCTGAGAAAGATCCAATTGAGATTAATGTTCAAGGATAGTGTACTATAAATTGCATGTGTTTTCTCATGGAGAAAACTCATGCATGCAGTCAAGGATTCATCCTTGAGGATTGCACAGTTTTGAAGGCTTGGTTTTCCAGTTGGTGATAGGCTAATCACCCACAAGGAACAACGCAAGGAAATAGGAGCTTGGAGGGCAGAGAGGAAGGCTAGAGAGAAGCCAAGATTTCCTGTGAGCATCTTTGAGGATCGTACTGAGAGCTAGCTAGCTGTGAGAGCTAAGGCTTTGTATAATTCCTATGTATTTCCACTATGTATGATAATACAATAGTGTGGGGTTTTTATTTGAGACTTTCCCCAAAGTACTTTCATTTGTATTGTGCCATTGATTGTTCTTCTTCTGGTTATATTGTTTAGCTCGATATTTAAGCTTCTGAAAATTGATAGTAGAAGTAGGTTATAGTATTATGCTTTGATTTATATTGCATTATTAGGTTAACCTATCACATATTTTCTACATGGTATCAGAGCTGTGAACAGTATATTGAGAAGAGAATTCGAAGTTTGAAATTCAGGGTTGCAAGTGCAAATCAAATTCATATCATACTTCAAGGTTGACCAATGGCGTTCTATGGCTTGAGACTCGAGTATGCCTTGGAAGGTAGCTCGAATTACATAGCATGGAAAGATAGAATGGAGATTGTATTAGAAGACAATGGCTTGAAGGAATTAATTGATCAGGAAATCCCAAAGTGAGCTCCAACTAATACACAAGAGTTGGTTGAGTGGAAGAAGTGTGTGGTGAAGGCGAGATGGATCATCCTTGAGGGAGTTTGAGACCATATTGTCTCGAGTCTCCATGGGAAGGATACTCCATTTTCAATGTGGAAGACATAAGGACCTCTACCAGAATAGTAGCGACCAGAGGAAATTGGCGCTCAAGGATAAGCTTCGAAGAATCAAGATGGAGAAGGGTGATACTATTTCCACATATCTGAACAAGCTCACCACCAGTAGAGATGAGCTTGGTAGTGTGGGAATAACTACTGTTGATGATGATATGATGAGCCTCACTCTCCTTAGCCTTACAAAGAGTTGGAATAGCTACCAGGACTCTGTGAATGGAAGGGAGAAACTACCTGATCCAGGTGGATATTGGTGGCCACCCGCCAATTCCACTTGGAACCCCACCATTGATTCTTTCAGTTTTTCAGTTTCCTTAACTGTAGCACAATTTACTATTTTTAGCGTTTTTCCGGGTCCTAAACATCTGAAGCTATTTTGAGGCCCTAAACGACATTTTTTTGGAAATCTACTGCTAGCAATTTTTTGTCTAAAATTGTCTCTTTCGTCGTAGTCCTCAAAGAGATCTTTATAATGGGTTATCATGCGTGTCAAATGGAGATAATATGACCAAGTCACAACCTTGGGAAGTTGGTTGTCCAACTAACCCCAATGGGGCCCATAAACTCTTGGTGTTACATCTCCTCGGGTTAGGGTTTTGGTTATTTAGGGTTTGCTCTTATTGTTCAATAATAAAAATGCCCTTGAGCCTCATTGTAAGGTAGTTCAGAGGCATGTAGCCACCACATCTCTTCTCAGAGATAACCTACCATCGCCCTAGCTAGTTTATTTCCATTTCTGTTTGTAAGCATATTTTAGTATTTTACATTAATGAAGTGAAGTATTATTTCTGCTGCATCTCTGTGTTTATGGTTATCTCTGTAGTTTGTTGTGTTCCTATTTAAATTTGGATCAGTGGTATCAGAGTGGTCTACTTTGTTTCTCTATTTTTCTTTGCATGTCCCCAACGAGGTCAGGATATAAGGAGTTAGGGCTTGAACTAGCCGAACCTTTGCAAGACCAACCTCGCAAATCTCGACGGCCTCCCATGGAAAATGAAAAGAAATAGAGGTTGCAGGAGATCCTATCAAAATATTGATTGAAGAAGCCCTCGAGTGACAAAGGAACGCGCTGATGGACAACTTTGCCCAGGTCCTTCAGCAGCCACCCAGGGGCGACACATCGACTTCCAACAGCTACTTTGGAAACGCCACACCATTTAAGGTACAAGTTAATTTTGAAATCCCCATATTCGAGGGTTAGATAGGCATATATGTCGTCGATAAATGGTTAAATTTGCTAGAGGGTTATTTTTCTGTTCATGATTTTTCCAGTCAGGAAAAGATTATTTTCGCTCTTCTCAAAGCAGCCCCCCACATCAAGGACTGGTGGGAAACCTACTGCGAGCAGAAGGATGAAAGTATAGGCTCACTATTTTTAGGTACACCCACTTGGAATTCATTCCAGGATGCCATAAAGGAGCAATACTACCCTATCAGAAGCTATGAGGATAAATACATAAAGTGGACCATGCTGCGGCAGTGAAGGGACCAAGACGTGCTGGAATTTACCAACATTTTCCATACCCTTCGTACAAATTTGGGTATTAAGGATTCAGAGCAACATTTGATACTCAAATACCGTTGCTGCCTGCACAAGTACATCCAGGAAGAAACAGAATTCCTTAACATCTCCTCGCTTGGCACGACATACCGATATGTCATCAAGGTTGAGTAAAAGTTTAAATAGAAGAAGTGAGACTTTGGTTTTGCGAATTCAAAGCAAGGGAAAGGTTCCCCCAAACCACAAAACAAAGGACAAAGCTAAGGCACGACAGCCCAAGACAAAGGCACGGCAGCCCAAGACAACCCACCAAAGCTGTAAGCAAAGAACAACACCGCAAAGCTGAAAAAGAACACGGGAAAATGGTGTGAGTTCCATAAGAGCTCCACTCACAACACAAGTGAGTGTCGGGACAAGCAGTCACTGGTCGTTGAGCTAAAGGTTTCAAAATCATATGCATGTTCCAACTCTGAGTCAGAACCTAACAAGGGGAATGACAAAGGGAAGAAGATTATCGATGTGGAGCCCAATGCCACCATTGCCACCAAGAAGATCCAGAAGGAGGAACCTAAAGATCCAGAGGATGAGGAGAATCTCTTCCACTCCCAGATGTGGGTAAAGGGCTCCCTACTACAATTCATTCTCGACATCAGGAGCCAAAAGAATCTCATTTCAACAGAGGTCATGAAGCGGCTGGGCTTACCGACCACAACACATCCACAACCATACACCATTGAGTGGCTTCACCAAGGACGAGATCTTCACGTGAGCCAGCAGTGTCACCTTTCATACAACATCAAGCCCTTCACGGATGAGGTATTTTGTGACATTGCTCCCCTTGAAGTTTGTGATGTATTATTAGGAAAACCATACTTGTGGAAGCGACATGCTGTGTATGAATCAAGGCCTCGTGTTGTTATTGTTACTTTGGGAAATAAGTTGTACAAGATATTGGAGGTAGCACTGCCTATCGCCATCTCTTTGGTTACTGCAAAACAATGCAGTAAGCTCATTTCCAAAACCGGGAAATTTGTTTTCCTAATGATATGCCCTCAAGGAAAGAAGAAGACAATGGCCACGAACTCCAGATAGGGACCCTCTGGACGATAACTATATATGGATAAGGGCGTGGAGGAGTACGAGGACATCTTCAGCTCCCCTGCAGGGGTTCCTCTGCACTGTCAGGTCAAGCACTCCATCGATCTGACCCCAGGTGCACCCTGCCCAATGGACCAATCTATTAGCGCTCCATTATGGAGAACGATGAAATAAAGAGGTAAATTTAGGAGCTGCTGCAGAAAGGACACATTCGTTTGAGTTCATCACCCTGTGGAAGCTCGGTCGTGTTGGTATAGAAGAAGGATTGGACTTGGAGACTCTATATTTACTATCAGGTGCTAAACAAGATCACTGTCTGTAATAGGTACCTGATCCCATGGATCGATGACCTCTTGGACCAACTGAAGGGGCAAAAATATTTCAACAAGATCGATTTGAAGTCAGGATATCACGAGGTACCAATCGAACCCTCAGATGTGTGGAAGACTACCTTCAAAGCCAAGGAGGGCCTTTTCGAATGGTTGGTTATGCCTTTCGGATTGACGAATGCTCTTGCAACCTTCATGAGGCTAATGGATGTCATCTTGCAGCCATTTACCAACTCATTTTTAGTGGTATACTTCGATGACATCCTGATCTTCAGCTAGAGTTGGGGAGAGCACCTCCACCACATCCTACAGGTTCTCCAAACACTATGTTAACACAAGTTATGTGCCAATTTGGAGAAATGCACTTTTGGCATGACCCAAGTTCAGTATCTTGGATACATTATTGATGAACAGGGGGTGCATGTGGATCCAACCAAGATCCAATTCATTCAGGATTAGCCATCTCCAGCTACTTTGACAAAGCTTCACAACTTTCTAGGTCTTGCCAACTTCTACCATAGGTTCGTGTTGGGATTTTCTCATATCACTTGGCCCTTGAGTCAAGTCACCAAGGGAGGAGTGAAAGAAAAATTCTTTTGGTCTGAATCTCAACAGAAGGCTTTCATAGAGTTGAAATATCGCCTCTTCTTGGCATCAGTGCTCACATTACCAGACTTGCAACAACCATTTGAGGTCGAGACAGATGCCTTTGACTATGCTATTGGGGTAGTCCTTACTCAACATGAGCATCCGGCGACATATCACAATGAGACACTTCAAGACACAGTCTAGAAGTATCCCACTTATGACAAAGAGATGTATTCCATTGCGCAGGCTTGCCGACAGTGGAAGCATTACATTTTGGGGAAGGAAACAATCATCCACACAGACCACCGACCCCTTTAGTTCATATAAACCCAAGGGAAATTGCAGAATGATTGCCATCAGAAGGGGTCCATATACCTGCAACAGTTCCATTTGAATATCAAGTATAAGAAGGGCAGCACCAATAATGTTGCAAATTTCCTTAGTCGACCACCGATCATGGCGTTAAACATTGTGCTCAACTCTTGTGGGCACGAGACTTCTAATTGGCCACTTCTCTACAAAAGCGACCCAAAATTCGGCCACACATACTAGACACTCTTGGAGGGTAAGCATGTTCCAGATTTTCACCTCCAGGATGCCCTGTTATTCCACCAGGGTCACCTTTGCGTTCCTTCAAGAAAGCATGCCAAGATGATTTGGGAAGCACACTATAGTCAAGCTGTTGGGCATTTTGGGGTCAAGAAAATAGTGGCAGTACTATAGAAGTATTTCTATTGGCCGAATCTTCGACAGGATGTCAGGAAGTACATCAAATCATTCACTGCCTGTGCCATTTCCAAACTGATCATCAAGAAGCAAGGCCTCTATACCTTGTTGCCTACCCCTAGTCGACCTTGGGAATCCATCTCCATGGGTTACATGTAGGGCCTTCCTTCCACTAAGCATGGAAACTACTGTGTTTTTGTGGTCGTCGACAGGTTCTCAAAGATGGCCATTATGGCGGCCTGCAAGAAGAATATCACAGTAGAATCCATTGCTAAAATCTTCTTTGAATGAGTGTGGGTACACTTTGGAATCCTAGAGTCTATCATCTCAGATCAGGATAGCAGGTTCTTTATTACATTTTGGTCCAGTCTCTGGTCTATGCTGGACACCAAACTCACTAAGTCCACAACCTTCCATCCTCAAACTGATGGCTAGACAGAGGTTGTCAACAGGATGATCGTACACATTCTGCGCATGTACAACTCAAAGCATCCACGCACATGGGACGAGAGCCTCCCCTATATTCAACACAGCTACAACCGGGCTCTCCACAACTCAACTAACCACAACCCTTTTTAGGTGGGCTTGGGATTCTAGCCACTATGTCCCGTTGATGTGGCCATGCCATTTATAGCTACTCACATAGTTTCGGCTCTTGTCCAGTCTAAAACAGATAAGGAAAAAAAAATTCATTGAGCACATCCAACATATTCGCCAGCAGGTCCATGACATTCTAGATAAATCAGATGCCAAGTACAAGTAGCAACATGATCAACATCGGATGCCACAAAATTTTTAGGTGGGCAACAAAGTATGTTTGCATTTGCAAAAGGAACATCTTACTGGAGTCTATCAGAAACTCAAACCACTCCGATATGGTCCTTACACCATTACCAAGGTTGTGGGAGACAATGCATTTGAGCACAGAATTCCCCCATTCCTTGGCCTTCTCCCAGTGTTCAATGTAGACAGCCTTCGACCATACTTTCCACCATTACTAGACACATCTGACATTGCAGAACAACTCACACCCACAGAGTTGAATCCAGATTGCATGAAACAAGCTACAACTAATCAGATCATGGACACATAGATCAAGCACACTCACCAATAGAACATCCAACTCTATCGAGTTGTCAAAACAGGCCAACTCCTTCACCAGGGCAAGTGGCTCACTAGGGACCAAGTTCAACAAAAGTTTCCTCATCTCATGGAGGAACTCAACACAATGGGGACCATTGCTTCCTGAGGGGGGAGGAATGATCTAGGTGGATATTGGTGGCCACCCGCCAATTCCACTTGGATCCCCACCATTGCTTCTTTCATTTTTTTCAGTTTCCTTAATTGTATCACAGTTTACTATTTTTAGCAGTTTTTCGGGTCCTAAACTTCCGGAGCCGTTTTGAGGCCCTAAACGACGTTTTTTTGGAAATCTAAAATCGTCTTTTTCGTCATAGTCCTCAGAGGGATCTTTCCAACAGGTTATCATGTGCGTCAAACGGAGATAATATGACCAAGTCATGACCCCGGGAAGTTGGTTGTCCAAATCACCCCAATGGGGCCCATAAACTCTTGGTGTTACATCTCCTCAGGTTAGGGTTTTGGTTGTTTAGGGTTTGCTCTTATTGTTCAATAATGAAAAGGCCCTAAAGCCTCATTGTAAGGTAGTTCAGAGGCACCACATCACTTCTCAGAGATAAGCTACCATTTCCCTAGCTGGTTTATTTCCATTTCTATTTGTAAGCATATTTCAATATTTTACATTAATGAAGTGAAGTATTATTTCCACTGCATCTCTGTGTTTATGGTTATCTCTGTAACTTTTTGTGTTCTTGTTTAAATCTGGATCACTGTTGGATTGGGAATGATTGTGGTTGGATCTTAGGCAGGAGGAGATTAGGAGGAGCACACAGAATGGTTCTTCATCCAAGAATGATGATGAAGAAAATCTAGCCTTAGCAAGTAAGGCAAGGAAAGGGAAGGGGAAGGCTTCTCATTTCAAATCGAATTATTCTCATGGAGGGAAGAAGGGTGACATGTCTAAAGTAAGATGCTTTAATTGTCATAAGATGGGACATTATGCGACTAATTGCCCATCGAAGAAGTCCAAGAAGGGATCCTTGGAAGGATCGGAAGGTGAGGCA
>APFE031319161.1:151203-168743 GCA_000404065.3 Pinus taeda
GGACCTCTACCAGAACAGTAGCGACCAGAGGAAATTGGTGCTCAAGGATAAGCTTCGAAGAATCAAGATGGAGAAGGGAGATACTATTTCCACATATTAAACAAGCTCACCACCTGTAGAGATGAACTTGGCAGTGTGGGAATAACTATTGTCGATGATGATATGGTGAGCCTCGCTCTCCTTGGCCTTCCAAAGAGTTGCAATAGCTACCAGGACTCTGTGAATGGAAGGGAAAAACTGTCGAATTGGGAATGAATATGGTCGGATCTTATGCAGGAGGAGATCAGGAGGAGCACACGAGATGGTTCTTCATCCAAGAATGATGATGAAGAAAATATGGCCTTAGCAAGTAAGGCAAGGAAAGGGAAGGGGAAGGCTTCCCATTTCAAATCGAATTATTCTCATGGAGGGAAGAAGGGTGACATGTCTAAAGTAAGATGCTTTAATTGTCATAAGATGGGACATTATGCGACTAATTGCCCATCGAAGAAGTCCAAGAAGGGATCCTTGGAAGGATCGGAAGGTGAGGCATTAGCCTCTGAGTTCGAAATGGACTTTACCCTCATTGCATGCATGGTGTCATCGATGATGGGTTGTGTATGGTATCTTGACAGTGGAGCCTCATTCCACATGACTGGTGATAAAAATTTATTCAGTGCCTTAGAGGAGAAAGACCTCAAGATGCACATAGAGATGGGTGACGACAGAAGGTATAGTGTTTCAGGAGTGGGCATGGTTGCTTTTTAGAGGGAGCATGGAGCTTCTCTCACCTTGACAGATGTGATGTATGTGTCTAGACTGAAGAAGAACTTGGTATCATTCGTAATGTTGGAGGACAAAGGCTACAATGTTGTCTTTAGTAAAGGAAAGGTGTTCCTAAGACACATAGCCATGGGTCAGACCAAGAGGATAGGGATTGGGGAGAAGAATCTCTATAAACTAGAGGTAGATGATTTTGCAGCATTGAGTATGAAAGCAGAATTGGTGCAAAGCCAAGACATTGGTGAGTTGTGGCATAAGTATTTGGGCCATTTGCATCACGGGGATTTAAAGGTAATGCAACAGATATCTACAGGACTTCCCAAAGGTAAACTTGAGCAAATTGACAAATGCAAAGGTTATACCTTGGGAAAGTACACTGTCTTCCTTTCATGATCGAGACAATCGAGCAGATGCTATCTTAGAGTGAGTTCATACCGATTTGTGTGGACCATTCTCGACGACATCCACAACGAAGTAAAGGTATTATTTGATTTCCATTGATGACTATTCTCGTAAATGTTGGATTTATTTCATGCAGAAGAAGGACCAAACTTTCACAAAGTTTTGTGAGTTCAATACTTTGGTTGAGAAAGAGTCAGGCAAGAAGATCAAGGCCTTGAGAAGCGACAATGGTGGAGAATATGTCTCTCAAGAGTTTAAGGACTTCTGTGTAGTGGAAAGAATTAAACGAGAGTTGACGGCACCTCATAACCCATAGTAGAATAGGGTGGCTGAGAGGAATAACATAACTATTGTAGGGGTAGCACGGGAAATGTTGCATGACCAAGGCCTACCACTTCACTTGTGGGCTGAGGCATGCAACACAGTGGTCTATTTGAAGAATAGAAGCCCACATCGCATACTTGGGATGAAGACACCAAAGGAAGCTTTCTCCAATAAGAGACCAGATGTGGGTCACTTCAGGATCTTTGGCTCATTGGTATATTACCATGTTACAAAGGAAGCATGGAAGAAGCTTGAGCCGACAACAGAGTTGGGGATATTTGTGGTGTATACTAATACACCTCACAACTATCATGTGTACTTGCCTACCAGTCGAAGGACAGTGGTTCGTAGAGATCTCAAATTTGATGAATAGAAGGCCATGCAAGTTTCCCTTGAGAGGGAGCTCCAACTATAGGCTGTGGAGGAACTGTTGGTTCCTAAGGAGGAGAATCCTCAGATAGATGCGGAGCAACTGCATGCAGAGGTTCCAGGAGTGGAGACATCCACTCAAGTAGAGTCTTCCAGAGATGGACGAAAGTGCACAAGAGAAGCTGACAAATTGTTGGAGGATGCAAGAGAGAATGTGGGAGCACCATATTCTCAGCGCAAACAGATGAGGTCACCTGAGAGGTACACTAGATACATGGCCCTTGCTGGGGAATGTGTTGAGACCGAGCCATCTTCCTTTGAGGAAGCAGTGCAACAACTAATTTGTGTTGATGCTATGGTGGAGGAGTTTGACTCCATAGTTCATAACAATGTTTGGGACATGGTTCTGAGACTGGAGAACAAGTCAGTCGTGAGTTCCCATTGCCTTTACAAGGTAAAGAAAGCTACTGATGGTAGTGTGGAGAAGCATAAGGTAAGATTTGTTGCTCATGGATTTTCACAGGTTGAGGGGATTGACTATGATGAGACTTTTTCTCCTATCGCAAGGTACTCATCTATTATATCTATGTCGGCACTATCAGCATAGATGGGTTGGAAGATCCATCAGATGGATGTGAAGACTGCATTCCTCAATGGCCAGATTGAGGAAGAGATGTACATAGAGCAGCTGGAAGGTTTTGATACCTTCAATCATGAGTCGCATGTGTGCTGACCCAAGAGAGTGTTGTACAGGCTAAAGCAAGCACCTTGTGTTTGGTACACCAAGATAGACAACTAATTCACCAGGTTGGGCTTCAAAAAGAGTGAAGCAGATGCGAACTTGTACCACATCGTGGTGAAAGGTAAGCTATTGATCATCATAATTTATTTTGATGATCTCATATTGACTGGTGTTGATCAGTTGATCATGTCTTGCAAGGAGGACCTTGCAAGAGAATTCGAGATGAAAGACATGGGTCTCATGCATTACTTCCTTGGCATGGAAGTGTGGCAAAATGATGGGGAGTTATTTGTGTCTCAGGGCAAGTATGCCAACGAGATACTCAGGAGATTCCACATGAAGAAGTGCAAGCCCATGCAGACTCCTCTAGCAGGTAATTGGAGGAAGGATGTTGCTACTTCAAGAGAAGTGGTAGAGGCTACTGTGTATAAGCAGCTTATGGGTTCACCGATGTACTTAATGAGCACACGACCAGATTTGTGCTATGCGGTGAACTAGCTGAGTCAAGCGATGGTTCAGCCTACCAAGATGTTTTGGAAGGTGGCAAAACATGTATTGAGATACCTCAGAGGCACATCTCAGTGTGGATTATGGTACAGATGGACAGAGGGAGTGAAGCTTTAGGGCTTCACTGATGCAGATTGGGCAGGGAGTCCATCAGATCAGAAGAACACATCAGGAGGGATTTTCAATCTTGGGTCAGTAGCAGTTTCTTGGTACAACAAGAAACAAAGGTCGGTTGCGCTCAGCTCGGAAGAGGTAGAATACATGGCTGTAAGTTAGGCATCATGTGAGGCCATATGGATGCGGAAAATCCTAGTTGGTTTGTTTGATTAGAGGATGGATCCAACTGTGATCTATTGTGATAATTAGAGTTGTATCAAACTCTTTGAGAATCCAATATTTCATGATAGGTCTAAGCACATCGACATCCGATATCATCATCTCAGAGACTATGTAGCGAGGAGGATCATGTTTTTGCAGTATATTTCGACAGAGGAGCAAGATGCTGACATTTTGACAAATGCATTGTCAAAGTGTAAATTTGAGTTCCATAGAGACAGGATCGGGGTGGAAAATAATCCCTTTCTTATTGAGAGGGAGTGTTGAACTATGGAAACAATAATATTCCAATTTAATTTGTCCTCGAATTAAATTGTGAATTAAAATCGAATTTAGTCTTAATAGCTACTTGGAAATAATTAATTAATTAATTTTAAATTAATTAGTTAGAGAAATTCAAGTTATAAGTCTTTCTAAAGTCGTGCAAGAGTTATCCCTTAAATTAAGGAGATAAGATTGAGTTATATTTGAGTTGTAATTAGTTAACTCAGTTTACTGAGTTAAGTCCAGTTAAATTAGTTCCAAACTGTTTGAGGAACTAATAGTGAGTTAACAGTCAGATGATGCATTAATGCACTCAACTAGTGCTACTCCAGTTAACTAAAGATTCCCTCATCAAAAACTCATTCATGTCTATTCTGAGAAAGACCCAACTGAGATTAATGTTCAAGGATAGTGTACTATTAGTTGCATGTGTTTTCTCATGGAGAAAACTCATGCATGCAGTCAAGGATTCATCCTTGAGGATTGTGCAGTTTTGAAGGCTTGGTTTTCCACTTGGTAATAGGCTAATCATCCACAAGGAACAATGCAAGGAAATAGGAGCTTGAAGAGTAGATGGGAAGGCTGGAGAGAAGCCAAGATCGTCTATGAGCATCTGTGAGGATTGTATTGAGAGTTGGCTAGTTGTGAGAGCTAAGGCTTTGTATAATTCCTATGTATTTCCACCACGTATGATAATACAATAGTGTGGGGTTTTTATCTGAGACTTTCCCAAAAGTATTTTCATGTGTATTGTGCCATTGATTCTTCTTCTTTTGGTTATATTGTTCAGCTCAATCTTTAAGCTTCCACAAATTGATAGTAGAAGTAGGTTGTAATATTCTGCTTTGATTTATATTGCATTATCGGGTTAACCTATCACAGATTTTCTACAGCCTTAAAGTCCCTTGCAAAAGTGTCTTTATCTGTTTCCATATCAGTGTTGTTCCCTTCTTAAAAAACAGTTGAGTGTCTGCATACACTTGTAAATCAACTGATATTTTCTCAACTGCTTCCCCTCTTGATGGTTTCCTTTTATATAGATCTCTTGGATGCCATGTTAATTATGACTACTGGAGAGATGGTCAACAGTTGTTTTACCTATGGGATAAAGAGGACACTCATGGAAATAAAATATCAGCTAAAAACCAAAACAAGTTCAAGGAAATTTCAAGAAGCAAGTCAAGCACTCATTAGGAAGCATTGCATAGTTTTTCTTGATATGGGTGATTGACTTACTGTGGGAATTGGGAATTGTGCAGTCCCAACATTCAGTGTGGAAGCTTGATGACTCGAACTGTGAAATGCACAGTTCATTCTGCTAGCCAAGGCCTGGAAGAGACTGTGTATTGCGTAGTCTTAGTGGCCAAGCTAGGAGGCTAGCTCCTAGAACTACGCAACTAGAGCCATCCCAGACTATGCTCTGCGCAATTCCAAAAACCAATTCAGAGGCTTAAGGCTCCAGATTGTGCAGTGCAAGCTGTGCAAAGTAAGATCTGGGCATGGGGACCCACATATGCCCAAGGGGAGTGTGGAAAACAAGCGAATCTAAAATATGGTGTGAATCTGAGTGCATATCTGACTAAGTGTTGATGCATGCATGTGAAACAAGTGCAAAAATTGATTAAATTAAAGGAAAATGAAGCATGTGAGGAGAGTCACTGCAACAACGATTGTTGGTGCAAAAATAGGAAATGTTGAAAATAACAACAAGAAATGATAAAAATAGAATCTAGAATATTCCAATTTTTATTTGTCCTTGAATTAAAATTCGAATTTAGTCACACCAGCTGCTTGGAAAATAATTAATTAATTCATCTTGAGTTAATTAGTTGGAGAAATTCAAGCTAGAAGTCTTTATGAAGTCATGCAACAATTATCCCTTAAATTAAGGAGATTATCCTTTAATTAAGGAGATAAGATTGAGTTATATTAGAGTTGTAATTAGTTAACTCAGTTAACTGAGTTAAGTCTAGTTAAATTAGTTCCAAACTGTTTGAAGAACTAATTGTGAGTTCAATCAGTTAATGCATGCATGCATCCAACTAGTGTACTCCAAATAACTGAAAATTCTCTCATCACTAACTCATGCATGTCTATTCAGAGAAAGACCCAGTTGAGCTAAATGTCAAGGATAGCATACTATCAGTTGCATGTTTTCTCCTATAAAGGAAACTAATGCATGCAACAGGATTAATGCATAGGAGGATTGAGAAGTTTTACAGGGTGTGAGATCAATGTGAGTGATCAGTGTTACACTTGGTAACAGTAGGATCAGCCAGGAGAAACAATGTAAGGAAATAGGAGGCTTAGAGGGCAGAGGAGAAGGTTTGTGAGAAGCCTTGTTTCCCTGTGAGCATCCAGGAGGATTGTACTGAGAGCTGGCTAGCTGTGAGAGCTAAAGCTTCATGTAATCCTGATATATTTCCACTTGTATGATAATATAGATAGCAAGGTTTTTAGTTGAGGCTTTCCCTAGAGTATTCTTTTATGTTTCATGTGCATTGATTCTTCTCTGTTATATGTGTTCTGCTTGATCTTGCTCAAATCTATTAAGCTTCCACAAGTTTGATTGTAGCAGTAGATTAAAGTACTTTTCTTTAGTTATATTGCATTATCAGGTTAATCTACAGTCAAAATTTCTACATGGTATCAGAGCCAAGTTTATCGGAGTAGTGAATAGTATACGGAGAAGAGAATTTGAAGTTTGAAGTTCGGAGTTGCAGGTGCAAATCAAATTCTTATCATACTTCAAGGTTGGCTAATGGTGTTCTATTGCTTGAGACTCAAGTATGCCTTGGAAGGCAACTCAAATTACTTAGCATGGAAAGATCACATGGAGGTTTTATTATAAGGCAATGGCTTGAAGGATTTCATTGATGAAGAAATCCCAAAGCTAGGATCAGCTAATGCACAAGAGTTGGTTGAGTGGAAGAAGTGTGTGGTGAGGGCGAGATAGATCATCCTTGAGGGAGTACGAGACCATATTTTCTCGAGTCTCCATGGGAAGGATACCCCATATTCAATGTGGAAGACATTGAAGGACCTCTAGCAGAATAGTAGCGACTAGAGGAAACTGGTGCTCAAGGATAAGCTTCAAAGAATCAAGATGGAGAACGACGATACTATTTCCACATATCTGAACAAGCTCGCAACTTACAGAGATGAGCTTAGCAGTGTGGGAATAACCACTGTCAATGATGATATGGTGAGCCTCGCTCTCCTTGGCCTTCCAAAGAGTTGGAATAGCTACTAGGACTTTATGAATGGAAGGGAGAAACTACTGGATTGGGAACAACTATGGTCAGAGGAGATCAGGAGGAGCACACGAGATGGTTCTTCATCCAAGGATGATGATGAAGAAAATATAGCCTTAGTGAGTAAGGCAAGGAAATGGAAGGGGAAGGATTCTCATTCCAAATCAAATTCTTCTCATGAAGGGAAGAAGGTTGACAAGTCTAAAGTGAGATGCTTTAATTGTCATGAGATGGGTCATTATGTGACTAATTTCCCATCTAAGAAGTCCAAGAATGGATCCTTGGATGGATCAGAAGGTGAGGCATTAGCCTCTTAGTTCGAAAAGGACTTCACCCTCATCGCATGCATGGTGTCATTGATGATGGGTTGTGGTTGTATCTTGACAGTGGAGCCTCATTCCACATGACTAACGATAAAATTTTATTCAGTGCCTTGGAGGAGAAAGACCTCAAGATGTGCATAGAGATGGGTGACGACAAAAGGTTTACTGTTTCAGGAGTGGGCATAGTTGCTTTTCAGAGGGCGCATAAAGCTCCTATCACCCTGACTGATGTGAAATATGTGTCTAGACTGAAGAAGAACTTGGTATCAGTCACGATGTTGGAGGACAAAGGTTACAATGTTGTTTTTAGTAAGGGAAAGGTTTTCCTTAGGAAACATCACCACGAGACATGTGAAGCATATTGGTTCATGAGTCAAGAACTTGTATTCTCTTGAGGTTCAAGATGCATGCACATCCTTGAGGAGCAAGGAAAATGTTAGAGACTTGGTGGTTGAGAGGGAGAGTAAATTACCTCTCAACATGCAATCCCAGAAGAAGTCTTAGAGAATTGTGGAGGAGCCACAATTAGAGTTATTAGAGGGATCACATGTAGCCATACCTCTAGGTGTAAGGTGGGACAATGTGAAGTGATAGTCTCAAGAAGGTTGAAATTGAGCAGGGTCCATTGAGAGGTTTTATCTCATGGATTGTACCTTTCTACGAGAGCCCAAAGTACAGAGTAGCCGGAGGAATTAGTGGGATTGATGCAGTCAAAGATCAAAGTGACAGAGGCTAGAGCAGTTAGGTACCGAAGAGCGCAGAGAAGGATTGACAACATTGTAGAAAGGCAGAGTCAGCAGAAGCACGAAGTTTTTCAATTGACAGAGGCAATAGCAGTCAGAGACTTTGATGATAGAGGCATCATTCTGATTCAAGTTGGATGTTTTTTTTTGTTTCTAGAGTTGTTGGAGCAACAACATTAGAGAGAAGCGTTTCATGCAGAACATTCCAAAGGTTCAGGATCGGGATCGAGTTGAATTCCATTCTTGTTAAGAGGGAGTGTTGAAAATAGAAACAAGAAATGATAAAAATAGAACCCATAATATTCCAATTTTAACTTGTCCTTGAATTAAAAATCGAATTTAGTCTCACCAGCTACTTGGAAAATTATTAATTAATTCATCTTGAGTTAATTAGTTGGAGAAATTCAAGCTAGAAGTCTTTGTGAAGTCATGCAACAATTATCCCTTAAATTAAGGATATTATCCCTTAATTAAGGAGATAATATTGAGTTATATTTTAGTTGTAATTAGTTAGCTCAGTTAACTGAGTTAAGTCCAGTTAAATTAGTTCCAAACTGTTTGAGGAACTAATTGTGAGTTTAGTCAGTTAATGTATGCATGCATCCAACTAGTGTACTCCAGATAATTGAAGATTCTCTCATCAGTAACTCATGCATGTCTATTTAGAGAAAGACCCAGTTGAGCTAAATGTCAAGGACAATGTACTATCAGTTGCATGTTTTCTCCTATAAAGAAAACTCATGCATGCAGAAGGATTAATGCACAGGAGGATTGCGCAGTTTTACAGGGTGTGAGATCAATGTGAGTGATCAGTGTTACACTTGGTAATAGTAGGATCACCCAAGAGAAACTGTGCAAGGAAATAGGAGGCTTGGAGGGCAGAGGAGAAGGTTTGTGAGAAGCCTTGTTTCCCTATGAGCATCCAGGAGGATTGTACTGAGAGCTGGCTAGCTGTGAGAGCTAAAGCTTCATGTAATCCTGATATATTTCCACTTGTATGATAATACAGATAGTAGGGTTTTTAGTTGAGGCTTTCCCCAGAGTATTATTCTGTGTTTCATGTGCATTGATTCTTCTCTGTTATATGCATTCCACTTGATCTTGCTCAAATCTATTAAGCTTCGGCAAGTTTCATTGTAGAAGTAGATTAAATTATTTTGCTTTAGTTATATTGCATTATCAGGTTAATCTACAGTTATAATTTCTATATGAAAACCATGAAACACTTGGGAAAGGAAATCTATAACTTGAAACGACACTTCTACAAGATAAAACAAGTTAAAACACCAGCAGTCATGCAGATAAACAAATGAAACAACACTCACAAAGCCAAACAACAAAAAGCAACAGAAAAAGTGGCAAAAGGTGACGGAAGCAAAACTCACCCGGAAAAGAAATGGTGATCACACCGAAGGATCCTTGATCTCCTTGGTAATGCTAGAGATCCAAGATCAAGTTTGAAAATGAGTTCTAGTAGCGTCGATTAAATAGATTTGGTCAAGTTATGGTTTATGACACACATGCCTAAAATCAAGGAAAAAGTAACACTTGGAATTTTTTTATAAAAATAGCATAAGTGCCTCCTTCGGGATCCTAAAAATAGATCCCTATTTTTTAGGGATGATTTTTTCTTTTTTCTTTTTCCAGGGAAACTTTCTATGCACACTACCAAGAAAGGCAATGCAGTTATGAGAGTTATGCAACTTCCCGGCTCAGTGCACTACACATTTTCTGAGCTCAATGAGGGTTGCACAAATTTCTGGGCTTAGTGCTAGGTTTCCCCCTCATTACTATGCATTTTCAGAGCTCAAGGTTCACTGGTAGTCATGAATATGTAATTCCCAACAACAAGGCTAGTTTCCCTCAAGAATTGTGCAATTTTCTGGGGCAAGCCTAGAACTATTGAGTAACCAATTCAGCGGATCAGATTGTGGGTCGACAAATCAACTAAGTGATAAAAAACAAGCCAAAATGAAAATATTAAGTATCAGTCGAAGCAAGGATACTTGGATCAGTGCAAGATGATCTCCTTTGGTTTAGAAGGAAGGCTCCAAAATCAAAGCATATGAGAAATTTTGGAGGGTGGTTGTAGCCGCTACAACATTGGTGACACACTGGTAGAACTCCATCTCCCTGTATGGACCTTGTCTCGTGCAAAGTGATTCTAACACTTCTGGAACTATTATTCAGTTCGTTGATTATCATAACTTCTTCACTTAGCTTGAGTTAAAGATTTAGTCCCTCCCATTCTCTTCATCTATAGCACACATACCAAGCCACATCAAACTGAGTTGTTTCGAATGGGGATGAGGGGTATATAGGTGCACAAGTAAAATAGTTTGTCAAATTTTTAGTTTCATCTCTGGTGTTGCTCCGCTACCAGCAGGCCTAGACAGTACCCCGACTGAGTCACTTCAAGAACACAAGCATTGCTACATTGCCAACGAGCCTAGACAGTACCTCGACAAAGTTACTTGGTTCACCACTTTGTGCAGGAAGCCTTTCTCTTATTTCACCCTTTATTTTATTTATTTTTTCAATTTTTTCATTTTCAAAGAACTATGAATATGCACTTATTTATTTCATGAGGCAAAAGAGGGATCCCTACTTACTGAGAGAAAAATAGGTTGTCCCTTCATAGAATGATATTTATATATGCTTCTAACATACTTGTTTAGGTTTTCCCTCTCTCCTTACTCTACTTGACTAAGTTGACAAGGGTTAACCAAAAATAGAAAACCGATCAAAGTAGGTGGTGCTAGTTAAGAGTGAAAGCATCATGATTTCACCGAGACTCTCTCTAACAAGAACATATTTTCCATCAGGGTATCATCAAATAGAAAAAAATGTGAGATTCACCTAAAGAGAGGGAATAGACAGATAACCAACTTTTGATAGCTGTACAAGTTCTTCTTGGACTTCACCCTACTTTTCTATGAAGCCAAACATGGTTTCATGTGAAAACTAACCTATAGGTGCAAAAGAAAACAAACAAAGGACATAAGCGAGATAAAGAAAAACTAAGAAAACCAAGAAACAAACAAGAAAATAAAAACCACTCCTACTCCTATCCTAAGTAGAACATAGGCCAACTCACATAATGCGATACTTCCAATGTAGCCATTGGCACATTTGTTGGCCCATGAAGGTGAGATTATGACTGACAAGAAAGATATGCAATTAAACCAACAAATAAGAAAGATAAAAAAATGGAAACCAGAACATTCGAAGCTTGAATGCATCCGCATAAAAGTAAAAGTGAAAAGTGCATGAAAGGAATTATATAGATGTACCATGGTGTCCTGACACAACTACGAGTGGAATATAAGCATGTACACACTTTCAAACTTGAAAAATGAGAAAACATGAAGAAATAAGAAAATTTTCATTTTGCAACAGTGCTTGCTACATACGAATCCTCCAATTCTTGAGCAATAGGATCGTGTGATTCTGGTGGAGGATACAAAACTTGTAAGATAGATTGATTTTCAATGTGAACAACAGAGTGATGAGGAGCCTAGAGAGATTCAACAGATTTCTAATCAAAGGTAGAACTGACCTCAAGCCTAAAAGAACCTGACATAACCGTCAGCTTGGGATGAGGTGCCTTGATAGCTTGAGTTTCCAATTCATCAAAAGATGGATCATCAAATACTAGTGGCTTAAAAATATCCACAGTGGGCAAATCAGAATCATGATAAGATGAATGAATAAAAATATCACAACAACCACAATCAAAAAGTTCAAGATTGACGGACAGAGTAATCCTCATGAGCTGACGAATCATATAGAGGGGATAATGAAAAATAAGAAATTTCACCCTCTATGTTTCTAGAAAGTTAAGAAGAGATTGAGGGAATCAAGGAAGACAAATTTGTTCTCTCTGCATTCAAATGAAAAACTGGCATTCCACATGTTCTACAAATGATCGAAAGTAGAAACATCCAAAAATGAATCTTCAAAATATTGAATATAAATGATAAAATCATGGAATATGTTAGGGTAAAGAAAATGAGGTGTAAACAGAAGGAGTTCATCCCTCACCACAGATTCGTGTTCAGATTCACACACATACTCATCAAAAATTATATCACAGGGTGGTTTTTCAACACCAACTGCATCTATAACTTGATACTCATGAACATCACATGTGAGATCCGAGATAGATGAACACAACAAACCAAAATCTAGAGAATCAAAGGGACCAAAGGATGGAGGATGAAGAGATAACACTTCATGGCAACCATCAGAGTTACAGTCCAAATCTATGCAAAAATTTTGAGCAGGTGGGGTAGGAGGAGATGGTGATAAATAAATAGGTGGATTCCCAACTTCTCCCACCTTGACCTGCGGAGCTAGAGTTGTTTGATGAGAAGGGGGTAAAGAGTCACTTGGGATAGAAACCTTGTCCATATCGTATTTAAAAGCTCTAACACTGAGGTATGTTTGGAGATGTTCAAAAGATTCTAAATCATGTGGATTTTCATAAACGTGAACAAGATATTGAAATATTTCATCCAAGAATTCCTAGTTAACTTCGTCTTCAGGAAATTCAAAACAATAGTGAACACAATGATCATGAAAATATTGAAGAAATTTGTTAGGTGATTTTCTCAATTTTAAATTTTACTATTAAGGACTTTACAATCATAAAGAATGAAAGAATGACATTGTTATATGGAATTTATACCTACAGATAATTATATCTTCCCTAAGTGGGTAGTTACACTTTGAACAACAGAAGTAAAGATGTTTAACCTTTTCCTACAATAAACAGATAAGATAAAAGAACCTACTTGCGATCCTTCACTTCCTTTGATCTCCTTTGAGTTGCTCCCATTGCTCCCACTCAAACTGAATTTGCTCAATTGGTACATGCCAACAAAAACAGAAGACGACAAAAATTGAAGCATATGATCTATTTATTGTAAACAAATGGAATCGACAACATTTGAACATACATTCATCATATATATAGACAAAAGTATTGGAAAAAGAGAAAACAACTTTATTGATTGATAGAAGGAGAAGTTACACCCAATGTGGTTTGATCTCATGTCACACATCTAGCTTAGTCCAAGCCCTCTTCACAAACATCAATCTAACATTACTTTAACAATGATTTCAAGTCTCTAAATCAATAGTATTTCTCTATAATATCCAAGCTCTTTGGATCTATGATGGGAGGCCAATTTATAGATGAATGCAAGTGGTTTGGTCATTAATATGGCATTAAATGGTTGTCCATAATTGGATGATTAGTTTCCATGTTCAAAGGGATGAAAGGATAGAGGATTAGATGATCCAAGGCTATCCTAAGCTGAGCTCATCTTAATAGGATAGGAGCTGGATTCCTTCTAGAAGGCTCTATAATGGAGGAATATACTCAGGATCCAATGAACATTTCAAGGATTCTCCCCTAGCGCAGGCTTGAGTGGGCTTAAGTGCTGTGCAATGTAGCTTTGAATGGGGCTACCTACTCTGCAAAGCACTTACCCCTGACCAGGGGTGTTACACAGTAATTTGTCACCATTGGTCACCGTCCCTGTTACCCCTTTTTTTGTACATTGGAGGATACATTCCGGGACCTGTGAGCAGTGACATAGCCTAAAAACACTTGCATTATGTTCCCCTGAGTATGTACTTCATGTTCCCTGAAGACACCTTCTGCAAATTATCCCTGAAAAGTGCCCTTTTTCCATTGGCGCAGGTACACAGTGTCTTTTCCTCGCCAATCACTGAGATCCTCAAAAAGGGGCGCGCCCATTGGCGCTCTGTCCTAGAACAACACTCGCGCCAACTAAGTTTGGTAATGATTTTTGGCAAACGTGCACCCATATGTTTTTTCCTTTCAGATCATGAAGTCTTTTGAGGGAAAAAATCCATCTGATAGAGGTCGAGAGTCATCATCTATCCTTGACATCTATCCTCAGTAGCTTTTAGGAGATAATGTCGATCCACAATGGGCGTCCTGGTGCATTGAATCTTCCTCCCTTCTCCATTTATAAAAGTCTGTCCTCATGCATTAGACACTTCTGGAGTAATGCTAGTTGTGATTATTCTTGTCTGGAGTGATAGTAAGAGTCTTGAAGCATAGGGAGGTTATGCTGCCGGAATCCTGAGAGAGAGAAGGTCTATTGCAAGGCATACATAGCTGCTCGCCCAGCTAGAGAATAGGTTCAACATTAGAACCTTGGTTGTATCTTTCTCTGCCTATTACTCATTAATAGATGACTATCATTATGGTTCCACTCATGTGTCTTTATTATGATGGTTGAGTTGTATCCTTTCTGACTGATACATAGTTGCATTTCCCAGATTTTATGCTTGTATTTGTCTTGTCCTTTGCATATGCAGGTGTCTGTTCACGGAGATCGTGAGGATTGTGACCAGCTGAAGTGAAAGAACGGAAGCGACGACCCTTCTACGAATATGAGCGTTGGATTCGAGGTAGGCTCTCATCTTGACCTTTATTATGCAATTAGGAACCTGCATGTTAGCGTTGTTTGATTGTTGCTAGACCTCAGTTAGGCTAGTGGGATCACCTCTGTCCGCAAAGAGGATTTACCTGTTCAACAATTTGGCGACTCCACTGGGGAGTTGGCTTATTGTTTGATTCGTAATCTTTAGACGGAGCCTAAAGCATGGCCAGATATCCTTCGAAACACTATTGCTTTGCATTAGTGAAGTAGATCAAAGCCACTTCAGTCAATCTTCGGTTTGGTTTACGGACTGAACAATTTGGAGTTTGTCTTGCATGTTAGTTTTCTCTTGCTTGCTTGAGTTAATGAGCTTTCTGGGTTAGTTTTAAAATTGTTATTTGCTGTTTGATCCTTCTGAGCACTGTTGGCCCGACCCTGGTTTCTCCCGTTTATTTTTTGGGTCAGCAAACGCGGTTGGCGTGTTTTTTCCTTTGACAGTCGCACCAGTTGGCGCGTTTTTTCCTTTGACAGTCGCGTCAATTCCTGAATAGCGCAAGTTTCGGATCCACAGTCGCGCCAGCTCTGTGAATTTTGCTAGTTTATTAGTTGAAAGCTCCTTAAACTCGGATTTTTGTTTTTCTATATCTTTCACAACTTCTGGAAGTGTGTTAGACCTTTGTGTGATTGGTTATTACTTTTATCCTTCAGTTGTTTGCTTATTTCTATCGATTTTGTATCCTAGCCCTAGAACACCTAGTGGCTTTGCATGTTGAGCCTTTTGTGGGAAGTTGTGATTTGATAATCTAGTCAACTTTTTGGTTGTTTTCCGCACTCATCTAGTGGTTGTGAAAGTTTAGTATTCTATGCTTCGAGTGATTTGCTCCTAGCTTGTTTGGATTTTGCTTGACTTCGTCTGAACTTAGATCACATGGTTCATTGAAAGTCTTTGCGTTTTTACTTGCTTTGACAGGTCATCTTGATTTGCACTTGATTGGTTCTTAGATTACATTAGAATCATCTTGTGTTTGAGAATTCTCTTGCATAGATCACACTTGCATAATTAGAATTCTCATTTGTGCATAGATTACGTTTGCACACTTTTCAAGTGAATTGTGCATAAATCACAATTTCATAGATTACCTTTACCCTTTGGGTGTTTTCCTTCTTCTATCGATTTCACATTTCTAGCCCTAGGGCATCTAGTGGCTTTGTGTGTCGAGCCTCCATTAGGTGTTTTTGGTCTCATTTTGGGTCAGTCGACTCTCTAATTTCTCCATTACACTTGCTCGGTGATTGTTGAAAGTGTTTTGGTTGTGTTCCAAGCGATTGCTTTCCTCTTTTGAATGCCTTTTCGTCTTGTTGAGCTTAGATTACATAGCTCATACAAGCCTTAGTTTTTCCTTTGATTTGGAAAACTGTTTTGGTGTCTTGGGAACTTTGTTGTGTTTTTATTGAGTGATTTTATTCCTTTTGCCCAGTGTTGCTGTCTCTCAAAAATCATTTTGAGTGCTTTATGCCATTGAAAAGAAAATCAAACTAGTATCTTTTGCATTTAATAGTTTAAAGGAAAAGAACATTTCGTTGATTTGTGTTTTCAAAAGAGAAGTTTTGTTTCCTTACCATTAGTTGCATTAGGTTGTTTGATTGCTTGAGTTCATTTTGTTTGATTGAAAAATTCCTAACCTTCTCATAGTTAGAATTCATCGAACAAAATGATGTTCTTTGGCATCTAGTTTGCATCTAAGTAATTCTGAGAGATCATACGGTAGGACCTGAAATCAAAACTTAATTCAAGATCAACCGTAAAATAAACCAAATTTATCTAAAAATGCATTGGAAATTAACGCAAATATCTAGAGGTCTAGGCTAGAGATGTGCTCTGGCGTCATTAAACCTAGTCACTCTTGTTTTTGCATTAAGGTTGGGTGATTCCTCCTGGTGTGATTCAATTGTGGTCTAGCACGGATTTGGGCTCCCACGTACCGTCGCGTATATATGGGGAGACTCCACTAGGTTTGGATCCTTTATCCATAGGAAGCCGAGTCTGCCGCCTTGTGAACCGTAATGCACCGAACACAGCATTCGGGAAGATTGACTGCAGTACGGAAAGTCCTTGGTTCTCATACAATTGCCAAGGTGTAAAAGCAGTTTTACGGGTTGCTTGGTAAACCTTTTGCTTAGAATATCCAGAGAAGTCACTTTTGATCCTTTTCGGACTCCCTAAAAGAAAAGGTGTAAGTGAGCATCTTGTCACTTCGTGCTCATTAAACATTCGAAGGGGACTAGAGTCATCTTTTCGTCCTTTTCTCGACTCTCGAAACATGAAAAGGTCAAGTTCAGTTCCTGTGTCTTAAAAATTTATTTGGCCTCGATAACATTACCTAGTTAGATCTTGTGTTTGATAGCTTGAGTAGGTTTCTTTTTTCTATGGCAACTTTTCCAGGGTTCACCAACCCAAGTTCCCCTCCTGACGGGAATCCTAGTCACTCCCCTCCTCTTGGGAATGTTGGTGCTCCTTATATGGCGACGTTATCTCTTCCAGGGTTAACTCTCGGGTTGCCTGTTTGGTTGCTTTCAACCTCTTTGGTCCCTACCGTGTCGGCTGATACTCCATCAGTCCCTCCACCTGAACAAAATCATGTTGAACCTAAGGTGGACCTCTCCCCTTCGACGCCTACTTCTACGTCTTCTTCTTGTACTTCGCCTGGTGAAAGTCTCGATTCGGATAACCAGGTGGCTAAGAAGAAGAAGAACAAGAACAAGAAGAAAAAGTCTCCTAAGGGAGAGGCTACAAGCACAACTGTTGTTCCCTCGAGTACACCTGAAGTCGGGCCCCCTTCCACTCCTCCGCTGAAGGTTAAGTTTCCTTGTCGATTATGCAAGGAGGACCATCTTCTTCGCGATTGTCGTGGCATTCCCAGGATCTTAGAAGTATGGTCTCGTGATCCGGCCCACCCCTCATCATCCACTGAGGCTCACGGCGATGTTACCTCATCAGTTGGGAATGGTAAAGGAAAAGGGAAGATTCGAATCCCCTGCAGACTTTGTGAAGGAAATCATCCCCTTCACCTTTGTCCACTCATGGATAAAGC
>APFE031319165.1:3881-25505 GCA_000404065.3 Pinus taeda
GTGTTTGGGTGATTCAAAAGATTGATTGATTATGTGCTTCAATGATATTAATGGGTCCAGTATGAAAATTGGATGAAATGTGGCCTTTCAGATTATGTGTTGTGCTTCAGGAGTATCCAGTATGAAAACCTATGAAACGTGGTACCTGGAGGAGAGAAGATTGTAGGCCGGCGCCTACGTACTAGTATCTTAGCTAGTACAAGAACTATAGGGGTTGTAGCTCCCTTCCAGGAGAGATTGGAGAACGAGAGAGGGTTGTAGCTCTCTGCAGGTAGAAGCCTGCGTACAAAAATATTGTAAAAGGATTTTCTTATTAAGAAGAAGATTGAGATGACTTGCAGCAGATGATTTTCTCCCACATTGGGTTTCCACCTTATATCATGGTGTTCATGTGTGTGGCTTATGTGTGATGATCTGTTCTATTTTACTGCATCTGTTTACTGTTAATATGGTTGATAATGTTCTAATGCACTCATTAAGGATCAACTAACTGAATCATAAGAATTTGTGGAAGTAGCATATATGAATCTGAATATGGAAATGAAAAAGTTTTATTGATGTGATAATATTGATTCACCCCCCCTCTCAGTATTATTTCCAACAAGAAGTAGATGTCGAAGAGATCAAGCCTATCTAACGGATTCCTGAACATATCCCTTTGCAGAAGGGAAGAAACAAAGTTACCAAGGACCGAGATTCCCAAAAGTTCATGGTGTTGACTCCCCTGCTATCCGTGTAGGTCGAATTTGAAGTTTCTAGGCTAGCATGCATTTTGGTATTGAAAATGGAGGAATGGGACTCGTAGACCATGAAACGTTGCCGCATATAGCGACCCATAAATATATGACAAAGATATATTATGAAGAAATGGGGGTTACACAATTGGAGCCCACGAAGTGTGTCCGCGATGTTGAGCAAGCGGGGCTGCTGAACATGCTCTTAATGCCACACTATCGTCGCTCAACTGTCAATATGGTGTGTGTGCCAGCTCCTCACGTTAGTGCATGATGGGTGTCCGTGTCTTGGACAACCCATTCCAATAACTAACATGTTGAACCATAGGATAACCAGGCTGCCTCACAAAGGCGCAGACCCTTCCAAGGAGTTTGGAGGGAAAACAGGGGAGAAAGAATTAGCTGAAAAAATGAAGAAAGAGTATGCCCTTGTGAAAATGTCACGTGGATACTCCACCCTTTCAATTCAAGACCAGGTAGTACAATTTGCTACTCAGATTCTCGCAGGGAAGATCATGAGGAAGTGCTGCATGGACAAAGTTCCGACATCGGTACTGTCACTTGTAGCACAGTGCATGCAGGGCATTCAATATAATTGTTCAAATATCTATGCCAAGAGTTCCTCGTGAACTACCCAGAAGCCCTAGATGAAAGAAAGCCCTTTCATTATGCTTGGTTTTTATTTTCTATCGTGTTAGTTTCCTGGAGGTTTCCGAAGGAAAGTCAGTTTCCTCCGTAGAAGGAAGATTTACTTGAGGCCACGCGGTTCACCTTGTTGTGGTTTACAAAGGATCTCACCCGAGTCAAGGAGATGAAGATTTTTTGGATCCTGACGGAGATGGACCTGTGCATGGTGATTAATTAGTGGCTAAGGTTTTACCCAACCTTGCTCAAATAATTGATGGCCTACGTAGAGTTTAAGGCTGATTTTCACAATGTGTCAATCCGAGCGCGAAAGGACCTAGAGCACACATGGAATCTATCGCCTTATTTGATATCCAAGAGGGATGTGCAAGAATTTGTGGGTTATTGGTCAGTAGAGTCGAATGAACCTACAAAACTTGATGTGGGAACATGCAAAGGCATAGAGAGATCTGTTGTGCAGAAGCGAAAGGATGCAGCTGAGAAGGCTGTGCGCACCTTGGTTGAGCAGAAAAAGAAGGAAGCTACTAAGGTAGTTGCAGAGAAGGAACAAATGGAGAAAGAACATGTTTCCAAAGAGAAGGCAAAAAATGAATGACATGATACAGAAGAGGGTGGAAAAGCATCTTTGCATCACACTAATGAGTAAGAGATGTCAGAATAGGGAGGAAGTGGTGGTGAGGAGCAAAGCATTCCTTTCATCTTGAAGAGGTGTGGTCAAGAGTAGACTAGTGGACAATGCAAAAAACATAATCCAGACAAGCAAACACATATTGACCGAATGGTACTGATAGAAGGTGATCTCGATGAGATCAACGATAAATTTCGAGATACGATGTTGGAGGTGCTACAACATTTTGAGTAGCAATATATGCAGATGCTGGGGAGCCTCCAAATAGATTTGCGCGAGCTGTAGATCTAGGCAGACGTCAAGCAAGTGAGTGGAGCACGAGCGAGCCTTACACAAGGAATTAGCATAGTGGCGGAACTAGAACAAACTCTGGACCTCATAGTCATTCCATTTACAAAGGGGTCAGTCCACATAGAATCAGATGAGGATCACACTATGATCAACATAGTGAAGGATATGGGCCTAAATTTGGCCACACATCCACTCCAAACCCTCCATGCACTGCATCACGGGGTGTCATATGAGTTGAGAATTAGAGAATAGTTGGAACTCACCCTCATTAGTGAATTTAAGGTCAACAACGAATAATTATTTTCATGGAAAACCCAAGCACTGAAGAAAAAGGGGGAGTTGCAGACATGTCTTCAGAGCCTAGTAACAACGATCTAGCAAGCCTACAAGTTAGTAGCTGAACTAAAAATATGAGAGGATGCAGAGACCTCATCCAAAGTGAGGAAATTGGCTGCTGTAGTACATGCATCAAAAGAGGAAGTTAGTAGGGTGACTTTCGATTTCTAGATGAAAATAGCAGAGTTGCAGCCAATGAATCTGCCAGAGGTTTGGGAGAAGTGCAGAGTGGAAATCAAGGAGGGAATGAACACATTGATTACTGTAGTCAATGACTGCTCCTCCATGTTTGATGCAACAATGGAATTATGGACGAATCTGCAAGAGGACCCAAACCTGTAGAAGTTGAACACAGATGTCTGAGAGACGCAACGAAAGTATGATGAGGTCCAAGTGATTGCATGCACTTTGGCACCTTCTCAGTGCCTAGCAAAGTTACAAGAGGGTATGAAGCTGCTAACACAGGCAGAGGGCTTGTAGAGGAAAGAGGCCTTGCCAAAGGCTAGATTGAAGTTGTGGCTAGAGGAATCTTGTCATCTTACTCTATCCCTTCAAGAGAAACTAAAGGGGCTATAACAGATGTAGAAGACAATGCACCTAGCATTGGAAGGGCCAAAAATAGAGAAATTGGTCGAAGAGGTATAAGAGGCAGCTACACAAAACGTTGTTGAAGTTGCAGTGATGTGGGTTGAGTTGGGTGGTCTTTGCAGCAAGATCACGGTGCCAACTGAGTGACTCGAGGGTGATTCAAGATATTTGTGTTGGGAGGCTATTGGAGTAGGGTTGCTAGGGTCCGTTTTGGGGTTATTTAACCCAAATTTTGTATATGTTGTTGTAAAATATGTAAAGTCTCCATGATATGTGGATGTGGAGCGCGCAGATAGATGGGTGTCAAAGGGGTCTTAGCCCCTTCTTTGGATAGATAGTTAAGTCAATTTTAAGACTCACCCATGATCTGTAGCAAAGAATCAAGATAAGGAATCTTTTGGGCAAGTACTAAGGCGGGAAGGCTCTTCTTCCTACACTTAGGCAAGAATGGGAAGGCTCCTTCATCTGAGTGTGTAGGAGGCCCTTATAAGTCTCTAGCTAAGTGTGTGGACCCCTACAGCTGGGTGCGTAGGGTAGAAGAGTTTGTAATATAAATATTGAAGATCAATAAAGACTAATTTTGAAGAAGTACTGTGCATTTATGTCGAATCTCTTTATGCTATGTTTTGTCACTTAATAATATGTTTTTATGAAACAATGAATGAATGTTGCACAAAGTCACTGGATCTCTCCTATTTATGCATGATATGAGTAGTTATCTATTTTCATGAAGTTAAAAGGTATTTCCATTATGTCTGATGAATTAAGTAGATCATCGTGAACTCATATCTATGGTTGTTTATTGATGCAAGAAAGTAAATAAGTCGTCTGGTTAAGGTCCACAAAGATTAATCGTAGACCTTCACGAAGGTATAGAAGCCATTTTAACTTAGTTACAGTGACGAGCCCTAGAAGAATGCCGATCTATAGGAAGGCAGATCTAAACTGTCAGAGCCTAAGAGTAATTAATCACATGTCCCTGAATGTAGAAACCTAGTTCTAGCATCCCTTGATACTAATTCGGGTGAGACTGTAGCCTATGCTATGCAGGTTGTTCCCGAAAGGGCCTGCAGTTAGGGTTTTGTTGGTTGGTACGAATAACTCTGAACCTAGGTTAGCCCCCCTTGATCCAACACTACCTTTTCAGACTCGAGATTATTTAAGGAAAGTAACCTTTGAATTTTTCTTTATCACCTCTTTTTCAAACTCTAAACATGAAAAAGGAGTCGAGTTAGACCTTCGTTGGATTCGTAAAAACTTTAAACAATGATGAGCTCATTGATCAAGATGGGACTGAACCGCTCCTTCTCAGTGTTTGTTAAACACGCTTAGAGGGATCCATTTGAAGGATGAACTTACATATCAAGCAGATGTCATCCTCCTCAAACTTGTTAAAAAAATAAAAAGGTACTGACCAACAATGGTTGGGGAAATTGGGAAAATAGGGTACTTCACTTGTTAAAAGCAACAAATAATTCTTTAAAATGAAACTCTTCCACTTAATCTCCGTGGTTATTTGGTTCACAAATATGCTTGTATTTTGGTCCATCACACCATTTTAAAGCCTCTATTTTTAGTTTTAGGTCAAAGATTCTAACTCCATTCAGTGTCGCTGATGTGTTCAAGAGAAGTTATTCAATGAATATTTTCTACAATACTCTTAAGCCTTTTTTTATCCTCCACAATATCTCAAGTCTAAGAAAGGAGATTGATGAAGGTAACCTCAAACCACTGAGCGTTCAACAACTAGCCCTACCAAATAAGAGAGGGCTCTCTCTATGAGCTCACATCTAGTGATGTCTTGAGTAGGAAAAAATACTAGGCTAGGTCTATTTCAGCTCTAGGGTTTTGGAATTTGGGGTTTTGGCTAGATCAAGAGTCAAAATCAAGGAACTATGTCAGGTCTCAAGGGTTTAGTTGCAAGAGATAAATAGGAGTAGGGTAGGTATGATTTTGTGATACTTTGGGGTTTTTTCGATGTAGTGTAGGGTGGAAAAGCAAAGATTCAAAATGAGCATGGCAAACATGAATTCACTTATCAGAAGACAGGTAGCATTAACATGAAATTCCTAACAAAACAAAGCTTAAATTTAAGAATTCTATTTAAAAAATCCTAGGAAAATCACTAAAAAGCATAGATATGAAAAGGAGATGAATTATCATTCATCTAAGCTATTAATAGAAGGAAAACATTATCGCAAACTCATATCACAAGAATTCCTAAATAATAGCTCCAACTGACCTTTTATTTCATGTAAAACTTGATTAGTACAAGCTCCAAGCCTTTCACTCACTCATGTCCAACACCTAATACTTTGAAACCTAAAGTATTTATACAATGGTTTACAGAAAAATATCTTAAAGAGATCTCAATATTTGTTACAAAAAATCATAAAAATGGATCACGACTACTAAAAATATCATTTGGCTAAGCTCTGGTGCTATTATGGACATTCTGGTGTAACTTAGGCCTCGAATAGACACTTTTTTTAATCTTGTTGACTGATGAACCGTGTTTCTGTTCCATTTTTTCTGGATTCTATTCTGAAAGCTATTGTAAAGAATGTGTAGTGCTCGCTCCTTTTGCTCCTTAAATTGTGATGAAAAGTTATTCATTGTCCTTCGAGTGGCAGTGAAATGAGTGATATGGTGCTCTGTGAATGGAGTTCGTGGTATTTCAATTGATAAATTACATAAAAGACATTGAAAAATCATGGCCGAGGGCATGAAAAACTTAATTGGTATTGACTATCGGGAAGAAATGAGTCGTTGATTTGAATTGTCTGATCCAGGCTAATGATATCTGGGTTGTTGATTTGGGCCAATTATATATCACAATCGCAATAGGGAGAGGGGCTCTAAACCATGTTCCATAGTGTTTTGTTGACGGTTTGGACCTGATACTTCATCAAGACCCATTTTATAATATATCGGATCGGTCTAGGGCTTTCCACATCACAATCACAAATAGGAGGAAGACCTTGCGGTGGAGGAACTCAAAGTTGATGCAATCACCAGCGGCCAGGACTTATTGCAATCAAGAGTCAGGACTCACAACCGAGATCCAGAACTCATAGACGGGGCTCGGGACATATCAATGCGGGGTGTATCGACGCGTGGCTTATTAGTGAGCGGGAGTTATTGCAGGATGAGGAGCCGATTATTGCATGTAGGATGGGACTGATTGTGGGATATCATATTTGCAATTAGGAAGGGATGAGGAGTGTTATTTCATTGTTTATGTAATATGCTTTGATTGTGGGTTGCGGGCTTTGAAGGGATTTCAATATAGTTGAATGGGTGTGGCTAGAGTTTCAATGTATAACAATGGAAATGCGATTAAACGAGTATTCAAAGTGACTTTGGGATAAGGCTAGAGTTTGGGAATTAATATGAAATATGAGTGTTTCCAAGGGAAAAATGTGTTTTGACTTAGGATTTAAGGATTTCTCAAGGAAAAATGGGTTTTAGACGGAATCAGGGGATTTATGAGGGAAAATTGTGGGAGTTATATGAAGTATGAACAGGGATATTTGAACAAGCTAAAATTCATTGAACACATTTTTTCCTCTAATTACTACTCCCATAGTTATTAACCATCACTGATGTTATGACTCTTTTGACCATTTTGATGACTTGACCTATTGATGACATCTAATGGAGTATGAAACGACCATGCGATGAGACTGAGATGGTGATCAAGAGATTTACTAATGACTCATCATCATGAGTGATAACAGGACAAAAATGGCATTGGACCATGAAATGGAGCGAGCATAACATACCTAGACATACTAACCAGTGATCCAATTTTTATTTCAAATCCTTTTAAACCATAAAAATTCGACCTTGGCCCCTATCAAGAAAATTTGAAAGACCACATTTGATCACTAGTGATGGGCAATACTGACAGACACTAACACCTTCATTCCACGTATGTCAATCCTCATCTTGTTTTGTATCCATATGATTCTATCTCAAATCATGATACTCATTTAGTGCCATTGATGGGGGATACATCAAGGCCCTCTTGCGACAGGTCTCTTTCTGTTGACATAAGCTCATTATCTCATAATTTTACTTAGAAAGACCTTCTGGTGCCTTGGTACTTGAATACATCAATGACATGTTTCCTCGATCTCAGTGACATGTTTTCATCATTTACCTTCGACTGATAGATTCTGTGTGGTGTTCAACTTCAACTCATTCATTCACACCATACAGATTGTACTATAGTACCTTGACATCCATTAACATCATTGGTATTTTTGTCGTGGTTTTTAATGACTTACATCATTAGTAGGGAGTTAGATGGTGTCTACCATGTTCAACCTCAACTCATTGATTCACATGGTTAGAATCATACATTGGACTATGGAGTGAATGATACCGAAGACCCTAGATTTGATCTCATATATACGGGTTACAATTTTAGGATTAATGAAAGATTACAAATCATGATGGTTGTGATAATAGAGTCATCCAATCATGGGTATACCCTTTCTCATTAGTGGACGTGTTTTTCTTATCATTTTAGATGTAATTTTATCTTATGTGTTAAGCATGGGTATGCCCCCCCCAGCAAATATGTCATGACTTAAATGTATTGTAATAGATGATGATATAAATCGTTGTTCTTGATCTGGACTTGTCACAAAGTAAAGCACTTCACTCATTAACCACTGTTTCTGAATTTTCACTTTTGGGGGAAATCTGTTATATGCCATTTTGTCACATCTAGTGAATAGGCCTGCAAACTAGATCAAACAACATCCATGAACAATTTTTCATTATCTGTATGCAAATACCTTGGAATGAATCTCCCAGATCCCAAAATTTAAGGGCTTAACTACTTAATCTCCATGCTTTTAAGGCCTAAGACACATTTTTCCCTTATGGACTTGTGTTTAGTGTGGGTTGTTCCATTATGCACCTAAACGGATGATTAGAAAGTTGTCCCTTGCTCAGGGTGTGCTGATTCTAGAAATTCAGGAGAGATAAAAAAACCTGAAGCTTCCTCTTCCCAAAGATTTCAGGAGTTTTTTCAAGCACTTACATTGGATAAGAACTTTTAATCCTATCTAATTCTACCTTGGATATTTCAGCTCTTATCCGTTGAGCTCATCCTCCTATCAAGAGTGGATCTCAAGCCTAGATTGGTAAATGGATAAGAATTCCTAAACTACCATCCTGTCTTATACATTTACTTCCATCCATAAGCTAGGGGTTCAATTTTTTAGATTGATTACCCTCATGTTGTTGCCCTAAATCTAAGAGAGTCATCATTCCATGCACTCAAGTAACATAGATGTGTGTTTTATGGTAAGGAAGGACAAGTCAACTTGGGGAGTTCTCTACATGATCAACTCTTATATTTGGTTGTAACTCACTCTATTTCTATTAATACAAAGAGTACATTGTTTTCCTATATATGATGTTTACATTCATAAGTTTCAATACTTTTCTTATACATTGAATAAGTTTATTGTATAATGCTACATAGATGTCGTAGATCTTTCATTTGTTTTGATTGTATGTGCAGGTTCTAATTATAGAAAACACAGCTAGGATTGGAATGTACAAGCCAAGAAGAGAGTGAAGTTTCTGGTGGATTCTAGGTAAGCCTCATCTCATTGTTCAATTACTTTAAGGGAAACATTATATTCTTTGTTTTTTATTGTTCTAGACTAGGCCACTAGGTCTAGGGAAGATACTTCTATCCATAGTCATAGATTTTGTATAACAAACATGTTGACAAGGTGCTAAAACTATTGGAGGAGTAAAATTTTTATGCAAAACTCTCAAAATGTTCCTTTGGGGTACAAGAAGTTGAATATTTGGGTCATATTGTATCCCATGAGGACGTTAAGTTATACCCTAACAGAATAAAATCCATCAAGGAATGGAAAATACCACCAAACTTAAGGCATCTTCGAGGATTTATTAGGTTGATAGGGTATTATGGAAAGTTTGTTATGAATTATGGGAGGATAGTAGAACAATTAAAAACATTACTGAACAAATATGCATTTTTTTTTACTATAGAATCAACTAAGTCCTTTGAACATCTTATAGAGGCAATGTGTTAAGCTCTGATACTAGGTACACGAAACTTTAGAAAAACCTTTAATGTGGAATGCAATGCTTAAGGAAATATGATTTGTGTAGTTTTAATGTAGGAAGGGAGACCCATTGCTTTTTAAAGTCATTTAAGTAAGGGGAAATATTTATAAAAATATATTTATGAGAAGGAAATGTTGGCAATCCTACATGCACTAAAGAAATGGAGCCCTTACCTAATGGGAATAAACTGCAATGTAAAAAAAAATCATGATAGTCTTAAATACTTGTTGGAAAAATATTTTATTCATAGGAGTAACAAAAATGGGTCACAAATATGTTGGGTTATGAATTTGAAATGATTTACAAAAAAGAGAAGCAAAATGTTGTTGTGGATGCATTCTAAAGAAGGTATGAGGATGTGGTAGCATTTATCTGTGTCATTTGTATTATCCAACCTAGTTGAATAACTTAAGGAAGGGAGGAATGGAAGAATGATGAAGAGGTATGGACACTCATTCAAAAGTTACAACAAGATCCTAATGCATCTGGTTCATTTATTTTGGAAAATGACTCACTGTGGTTCAAATATCACTTATATCTATGTAGGAAATCCTATCTTAAACAAAAGGTTCTTTTGGAATTACACATCTCTTCTATAGGAGGGAACTCTTGATTTTTAAAATCTCACCACAGGGTCAAGAAGGAATTTTTTGGGGATGGCTTTAAATTTGATTTTCGAAAGCTTGTTATGAAATGTTTGGTTTTCCAACAAAATAAAATTGAGACAGTTAAGACCCCAAGTATTTTACAACCATTACCCATTCCAAGTTAGAATTGGGAAGATGTCTTAATGGATTTTATCATAGGTTTAATCAACTTTGAAGGAAAGAAAGTCATCATAGTGGCATTCAATAGACTTACCATGTATGCACACTTTTGTGCACTATATCGTCCTTTCAAATCCAGTACACTCGCTGTTAAATTTGTGGAAACAATTCAAAATATGCATGGAAACTCAAATATTATTGTAAGTGAAAAGGACTACATTTTCACTAGAATTTTTTTGGAGAGAAATATTTTCTTGTCTTGATATTTAATTAGATCATAGCTCACCTTATCATCCTAAAGTAGATGGGCAACCTAAGATAGTGAACCGATTTTTGGAAGGATATCTTTGTTTCTTTACATCTGATACACAAACAAAATGGATCAAGTGGTTACCCATGGCAGAATGGTGGTTAACATTTACTTCCATACTGCAACAAAATTTACCCCCTTTGTGAAACTTTATGGATATCATATGCCATCCATCATGTCATCTTTAAGAGACAATTCCAAGATTTAAGTAGTGATAGAGCACATTGAGCATCAACAACAAGTTCTCCAACTCTTAAAGGATAACCTAACTATGAGACATAATCAAATGAAACAAGAAGATCAACATTGCAATGAAAGAAATTTTTATGTGGGAGATTGGGTATTTTTACAACTACAACCATATAAACAAATGTCCCTTGAGAAAGCCAAGGATAATAAATTACAACCCAAGTACTATGGCCATTGCAAAGTGTTGTAAAGTATCGGTACTATGCAATACAAGTGAAGCTTCCTGCATCTTTGTGAGTACACCTAGTTTTCCATGTTTCACGCTTAAATAAGATTATAGGTGACAAGCTCCATGTTCAAACTATATTTCGAAAACTTGATTAGGAAGAAAATGATATTGGATACTGAAGCAATAAAATAAAAAAAGAATCATGCATCTACTAAATAGATCAGTTTTAGAGTATCTCATTAAGTGGAAAAACATACCTACTGAAGACTCCACATGGGAGGATGAGTATTTTATTGAAAAACATCCAAAACTTATCAAGAGTGGAGGAAAACACTTTTTGGAAGGGTAGGGGCATGTTAGATCCCTATAATACTAGTGTAGCCCCCATATTGTTATTGTTGTGTTCCATATATGCCCACTATTGTTATTGTAGGGCCCTTGCATTATTATTGTTATGTAGTCCCCAGTTATTTTGTGATCCCTTAGACTCCTACATATACCAAGGATGCCTTTTCATTTGATTCATTTAATAATTGTTCATTGATGTGATGTAAAGGATGTTTCCCCTTGAAGAGGCTTATTTTTAAGTCATTGATCTATCTGTTATTTTATTTTGTGATTTGATTACATAAAAAACTACCTATGGTAAAATTATTAAATACATTCCTGGCCCATGTGGAATTACAACGTTGTATATCTCTATAGTGAAAGTTTGTAATGACACCCTATGATGAGCCCCTTGATTTGATCCTAGGACACGAAACTATGAGGTCTATAGGAAGGCTTTGAAAGCCATGTATTAGGTGAATATATGTAGAAGAATTGAGTACTTCGAATGGAATTATTTGATAGACCAAAAATTTGAGCTATTTGAGCTTCAATACAACAAAATTTAAGGTATGACTCACAACAATATATTCTAGAATATGAATTATGTGGGTCACCAAAGGTTACAAATGGGTCCAATTTTTACGGGCGTCTGAGTCAAGTGTTTATGTTTTATCCTTAAATATTGAGAAGTAAGAGTTGAAGATACTTGTATCTCCTGATACAAAATTTAAAAGTTTGAAATAGGAAAATTTGAGATAAATGAAAGGTTCTAGGGTTTATGAAGCCTTCATAGCATCATTATTTGAACAATTTTGATGATAAGTCTAGAGTGACCATCTCGGTGGTATACAATCGCTATGAAGAAACTAAATCTCTGTAATGTACTTGAAATATGTGAAGGATCTGAATTTATGCTTGAACTAAAATTTAAAAATATATATATATGTTCTATACATAAAATAAGAATGCATTTTACTACAAAAGACCAACCTAACTATTCTTAAGGAAAATAAGTCAACCAAATTTGTGTTATCTTGAAATCTATCAAGATTGTATAAGATATCTCCTTGAGTTTTTAAGTGGCATTAAAAGTCAAAACATGTTGCATGCTTGCAAAATGAAAGGATTTGCTAAATGTGAGCCTCGAAGACCATTATTTTTCTTTATGATGTTCTATATGTATCTAAGAGTTGGCATAAATATTGAAGGACAAGCACTAGACCACAAAGGAGACTATGATCTGGTATATTTACGTTACAATGACAAAGGGAGTGGCTTGAGTTAAATATTTCAAACTCTAACATGAAAAAATGGGTTGAAAATGAAAGCTTAGGGTTCGTGATTGTTTGTTTCTGCTAAAAGAAGAAACTCTAGCTCTAGAAGATTTGACATATTAATACTAAGGTTAATATGGAGGATGGATGGAAGAATAATAAACATTAATAGGGAGATACCAAGAGCTCAAAAAATAAGTATATTCTATTTATTCTAGTGTTTTAATGTTTAATGTTTATTAGCATTGGTTTGTTTATGATTTGTAAACCCTAGGTAGGGTTTGGAAAAAAATCTAAGGCTTATGAACCAAATATTAGAATTGATTATGTTGGTCTGTAAGAAGAAACACTAACTCCTAATGACGTGGATTTTGTAATGATGATGTAGACTCCATGATGTTCTTGATAATGTGGATATGGATGAAGTCAATTTCTTTACGATGACATGATGATGATGATGATATGGACTCCTTATTGATAATATGGATGACCAACTTGTTGATGAAAATATGGACTCCTAGATGATGTCGATGTTGATGATGAGATCTTCGTAATGATGATAATGAACTCCTTAATAATGTCAACTTGTTATGATGCAGACTTCTTGATTATGTGAATAAGGTCAACTCTTTGATGATGATATGGACTCATTGATGATGATATGGACTCATTGATGATGATAAGGAGCCTATGTTAATATGAATGAAGTTAACTCCTTGATGATGTGAATAAATTTGACTGCAGATCATGAGATAAGTATTTTCTTGATCACTTCTATTATCATTTCATTATGAGTCTCTTGTCTTTGTATGTTTTTCTTGGTTTTATTTGTTCTTCCAAGGCCTCCTAGTGAGGATTGTAGGAACATGATAAAGTGTGACAAGGTTGCAACAATCATTTGAAAAATGTAAGAACAAGTGACAAGAAGACTCATGATTGAATGAGCTTTGGACTCAAAAGGAGTAGATAAGATCAACCTTATTGAAGCATGTTTTGAGTTATGATATAAAGAATTTAGTTGAGAAGATAGATTGAAGTATGAAGATTAATGCTAATCCAAACACTCTGAAGGAGAGCTCGTGACTTTTCTTCCTTGGAGCCTCATTTTAACATAGTTTAGAGGCATGTAGTAATCACATTTCTTCTCAGAGATAAGCTACCATCACCCAAGCTAGTTTATTTTCATTCGACATGTAAACAGTTTTAGTATTTTGTTTTATTAATGAATTCAAGTTTGGTTTTTGTTGTAACATTGTGTGCTACCATCACCCAAGCTAGTTTATTTTCATTCTACATGTAAACAGTTTTAGTATTTTGTTTTATTAATGAATTCAAGTTCGGTTTTTGTTGTAACATTGTGTTTCTATTTGAATCTATATTTCATTTTGTTCGTACATAGATCTATATTAGATTTGATTGAAAATTGGTGGCATTGTCAAATTTGTAGCTTTTAACCCTATACAAAAATTACAAGTAGGTGAATTCTAAAAATAGAAAATAAACAATGACGAGAATATAAAACAAATACACAGAGATTTTCCACTGAATTTCAATACCAGGATTACTAGATTGATTTTTCATTATCTTCTTTTCAATGTTGCAATATATATATATATATATAATATATATATAATATATATATATATATTATATATATATATATATATATATATAGATATATATAAGCATTCATAAACCCAAATCCATTAACCTTGGCTTAGAACATAACCATAGTTCCCTTGATTGGATCTACAAAATACCATGGGCACAAAACCAATACCCAAAACCATGTGTAAAATGCATGCAAAAAACCATAAGTGGATTGCATGGGTTACCACATGGTAGCAATGTGGAGTTTCAAATCACATCATTGTGGGTCTTATTCCCTAGCATGAATTCATGGTGAATCATTCAAAATTGTTGGGTGCCATAAAATGAAATATGTACACAACAAAGACGTGTGTGGAAGTGTGAACATAAAAGGTAAAGTTTCACTGCTCCACATAAGGTAACTCCAAAAACAAATATTAAATTTATATTATCCATTTGTGTCCTTAACATTACAATCATGACTACATTACATATATCAATGGATAATATATGTGGAACTAAATGTGGCTCATGATCATATGGACAACTAAAAGATGTGCACAAGTGCATACATAAAATGATAAGTTCCACTACTATGCACAATGTGGACCCAAAATAAAATATTGCATCTACAATTGTATTGTAAAAGCAAACCTAGATTAGTTAGGATTGGAAAATATACAACAATAATGCAATAATCGAAAGAAGGTTACTAATTTCATATATTACTTTCGAGTTACTATCTTTTATGCTTGTCAAATTTATAAAAAAAAATATGTGCAATTTAAATCTATATAAAGTGACCACATGTCAAACCAAAATGCAACAAAGATGTTAAGTAAAGTGCGGAAAAAAATCATAAGTTTTACTTGTCCCGCATAAGATAAGTCTAGAATTAATCATGGCTATAATACCCAAAATGGATAAAATATGCATTTGACTAAATGTGATTCCTCACTATTTATAGGACTAAAACATTTGATGAACTCCATTCATAAAAGGACAAGTTTCATTGCTCTATACAAGGTCAACCCAAAAGAAAATATTGAATATACAATTATATTAAAAAAACCCATCCAGATACTTGGACTATATACAATTATATTATAATATCCAACCCAAGTACTTGGACTTTGAAAACAGACAACAATAATTTCACATATTAGTTTCAAGTTACTATCATCTATGAATTTCAAATGTATTTCTTGTTAACTTGTCTCAAACAATTTGATGATTGATATCATCCTATAATTTGAATGGACTCAACCTAACCTAGTCCATTGTGCAAGCGTCAACTACCTTAATTCAAGTTGAATAGGTCATTGTTGCAAGCTTTAACTACCTTAATTCAAGTTGAATAGGTCATTGTCACCTGCTCTGTGGCCATGTCCACAACAACAAATAGAAATAGAAAACATAAAATTGAAACATATTTATTTTTCTTTATAAAGTATCTCTTATTTGGAAAAATTTTAACAAATCTAACACAATTACCTAAGGAAACATGAATTTCTACTACATAGAATTCACAAAATAGGCAAATCAAAATCAACAATATTAAGCCCTACTCCTAAGGTCACTTACAGTAGACTATATTGCATCAATGTTAATTAAAGCATTCGTTCATATTTTATGCTACTATACAGTTGCAAACTAAATTGATGATTCATACTCAATGCAAACTAAATTGATGATTCATACTCAATCAAAACAAACTGGATATCCCACCAAATACATGTGATTTGAAGCACATAAACAAATGCACATTATGTAACTTGAAGCAAACTAATGAATGCATACAAAAAATATGTAAACTATAACCTTATTCCTAAAATATTACTAACCATAACACAAATATCTAAGAAAACATGACCTTCTAACATACACCAATCACAAGACATATCAGAAACAAAGCAAAACCTACTAATAAGGTCACTTAGATTGCTACTATATTATATAAATGTCAAATGAATTCCATATCTCTTGAAACATAGATAAAATAATATAGTTATTGATAAATTAATAGATCATGCTATACACTTTAAGGTACTAGCTAAAAATTTAACAACAACAAAACAAAACCAACAGTAGCAAAGCCAACATCTTGACCACATTGAGCACATGGGTGAGGAAAACGAAGTTGAAAACTATATTTTTATATAAGTAAAAGAGAATCAACACACTTCCCCTCAAAGGGCCAGTCACCAAATAAGTGTTATCCAGTTCATGCAGACATCGAGCAACACCAAGTTGGAAACTAATAGAAACATGTGAAGAGATAAAAAATAAAGTGAAAAAATAACTAGCAAAATATGACTTACCTTTAAACATATTGAAAATAAACACTTGTACTTACCACTTTCACTCTTCTATATTTTCATATACTGCTTTTCAGAGCGTGCAGAAAGAGCCCATTGAATTGTTTGCATTCTCTCTATTGAAAATCTAAGTCTCTGAAGTTGATTAAAGAGCATCCTATGAGTAGCAACATGAGTAGGGCTTGAGGGTTCCTATCTGCCTAGATTTTATGCTCATATATGTTCTATCCCCATTTAGGGTCTACATTCTCTTTCACAGGTTCATGTTTTTCACAGGTTCATGTTTTGGTTTCTTTATTGTTTGGTTCTTTTGGTTTTTGGTTCATGGTTATTGCTTTTGTGTGTATTTTCTATTTCATATTGCCCTCTCCAATGCCCTCTTAAAATGTAAATCCACTTCTCAACAACTAGTTTTATACATTAAATCCTAAAATACATACTCAGTAATTAAAAAGATATTGTAAATTTTCAAAGTGTGTTAATACTACCGGAAAAAATTAATATTCAAATTTGATAATCAATGTTCTTGAATGTGTAAATACTAAATATAGAATCTACCATCATGACAATACTAAATACTAAATATAAAATCTAACATCATGTTAAATATAGAAACTATAATCGTGAAAAGAAATTGAATGTAAAAACTACCGAAACTCCCTACGGATGGGATGCCGAGAGTAGAACTCGTTAAGTGGGTGTATAATTTTGGGAAGCAAAATTGACAAAATGAAACGAGAAGAGAAGGGATACGCATCTAGAAACTGCAGCAAATTTGAGCTCCAGAACTCGTATTTTCGAATACATTTGAAATTTGAAATATTAAATAAACAATAACAACACATATTTCACCTCAAAAAATAATTTGAGTTTCAATCGGGGTAAAATTGTATTGTCGAATATTCTGGAATGCCATAGAAATATCTAATAATCAAAACCACATACATTTTACCTCTAAAATATATTGAGTTTCAATCTCTGTAAAACCGTATTCTGGAATGCTATAAAACTTTTGAAATTTTCAACAATCAACCAACATTGTTCAGTTGTGCAAAGTCTTAACTCATCCAAGAATAACAACATTTTTAATACGGTAGCTCTGCAAGATCTATTATCAACGTTCATTCAAGGATAACATGAATGTGAAATTTCTTACTACGCTATTCAAACGACAATATGGTTATCACTGTTACTTAACTTCAAATGTCAAAACTAAAGGCAGCTGTAATCGTCTGTACATTGTGCAGGCAAGAGTTTTCTGATTCCTCAATGGCAGTCCACATCCCAACCGTTTCCGCTTGCTTTCCTGCTGCACTTCTTAGAGGCGGGGGCTCATACATATAGCAAACTTTAACATTACTCTCGGCAGTACCATAAACAAGAATCTTCTCATCCCACACTACAGAACACGAAATCCTTTCTCAAGGGTTATAGGAAGATAACAGAGCGCATTCCAAACGTTTTCATTGGAATCGTATTCCATCACTCCCTGCTTCTCAAACGAATACAAACGCCCTGAAGAAGAAACAACCAGAAACGCCCGTGGGCCTTTCCCTGCACCGATAACCCCCATATTCTCCAGTGTTGTCCATGCCCCTGCTTCTGGATCATAAACTTCCGCACTCCACCCGATTATATCACACTCATGCCGGACACTTCTAATAACGAAAAATTTGCCGTGGATGAAAGCACCATACCATCCACCCAGTGCTCTGTTCATGTTGGGAAGAAGCTTCCATTCGTCTACAAACACATTGTAAACAACTGCTGATCGCATGGGATTTTGATCTTCATCGTCACCGCCGGCAACATAAATGAGTCCATCCGGTGACACAGAGCAAGCACAGCCGATTCGAGGGACTGGCATGTCGGCACCGCGGCTCCACTTACTTGACGAGCAATCGAAGATGAAAACGGTTTTGAATGCCTCCGGTTCATCAGTTCTGGAAGGAATCCATCCGCCAAACAATACCAGCTTTTGATTGACACAAACGCACCTTGAAAAGAATGGCAGTCCCTCATGACTGCCGGTGAAATGGGAAAGGGGAGGAAGCGTTTTCCGGGTGCCGCGCAGAGGTTCAAAGACAGAAACCACCATTTCTAGAGTATAACCAGCGTCCTGGAGTTCCAACGAACATATCAACTGCTCGGAAGTGCCAAACTTTTTTCTGTGTTCAGAAAAACTGGGGGTGTTTCACAACGGCCTCCCAGGCTTTGCAAACAACTTTGAGGTTTGCATGGGAATGGTAGGGCACTCTTAACCGACACTCTCGAGACCAAGAAAGAAGTGTAATGGACCCGCGTCCGTCATCAAGAACCTATCATGCAAGGTCCTCTTGACTGTAGCAATGGCTGAAGCCGAGCTGCCAGTGATTAGGAGATCATCTACATACAAAACTAAGATAAGAAGAGAATCATGTATCCTAAGCATGTAAACATTCGGATCAGACTTACATCTTTCAAAGTTTTGTGATAAGAGAAAAGGATCCATCTTCGCGTACCAAGCTCTCGGGGCCTGCTTAAGGCCGTAGAGAGATTTCTTCAGTCTACAGACCAAAGATGAATCCTGAATGAAACCATGTGGCTGCTCCATGTAGATCTCCTCGGATAGGTCTCCATGAAGAAAGGCATTCTTCACATCCATCTGATGTACTTCCCACCGTTGGGCAGCTGCAATGGCAAGTGTAAGGCGTATGGAATCCATCTTTGCTACTGGAGCAAAGGTCTCGTCATAATCAATGCCATGCACTTGTTGGAAGCCTTTAGCTACTAGCCTCGCTTTCCGTCTGGTGATTTGCCCATCTGCAGCACTCTTTGTCCTGTAGACCCATTTGCATCGGACAAGTTTCCTTCCTGAAGGAAGGGGGACCAAATCCCAAGTCTGGTTCTCAAGGAGGAAGTTATACTCCTCCTCCATGGCAGACTCCCAAGATAGATGCCCAGCAGCCTCAGCATAAGACTGTGGATCAGAAGACTGAACCAAATGACAATGCCAGGAGGGCGATGGCTCAGTGGCAACGAGGACAAGAGGAGGCTCAATAAACTCTGAGCTAGTCCTCTGTAGATTAGAATTATCCCCCACAAGACCATTTCTAGCAGATGGTTGGTCTTGTGCATATATCTCCCGTAAGCTCCTTGTTCTCTGATTTATGACAGGGGAATATGATTCACTGCTGGAAGCCCGATCTGGGCTTGGATGTGGATCATCATTTGCATGCACTAGATTTGTATCTGAAGACTCTGTCTCTCCATTTGCATGCTCTTGCTCGGCATCTGTATGATTTGTATCTGCATCTGAGTGCACTGAGTCATCATCTCAGACATGAGGTAGATAAAAAGTGTCTGCATGCGGCGACTGAGGTGCATGAGAAAGACTTTCCTCAAATTTGACACTTCGCTCAATGATGAGCTTGTCCGTAGAGGGAATGAGGAGTTGATATCCCTTCACACCATCAGGTTATCCAACAAAGATGCACTCAATGCTCTGTGGATCAAGAGCATTCCTCTATTCAGAGGGGATCTGGGCCCATGCTCGAGAGCTGAAAACACGGAGGTGAGTGATCTCTGGTTTAGTGCCGCTCCAAGCCTCAAAGCGGGTCGGATCCTTGATAGACCTATGAGGAGATCTGTTCTGGATGTAGTTAGCACAATTAAGTGCTTCGGCCCATAGCTTATGAGGCAATGACTTGGCATGCAGCATGCAGGAAGCCATCTCTTTGAGAGATCGATTCTTTCTCTCAGCAACTCCGTTCTGTTGTGGAGTGTATGGAACTGTGTACTGCAACTGTATGCCGGACTGAAGGCAAAGGTTCCGAAGTGCTGTGTTAACATATTCCCCCCCATTGTCTGTACGGAGGGCTTTGATCTTTCTCTCTGACTGTGTCTCAACTAGTGCTTTGAAATCTTCAAAGTGCTCAAAAACTTCATATTTGTTCCTGAGAAGATACACCCAAGTATACCGTGAAAAATCATCAATAAATGTAAGCACATACCTTACTTTGTTGATGGAAGGATGAGGAAAGGGCCCCATGAGATCACTATGGATCAGATCTAGAGGAGAGGATGCTCTGTGAGTCTTGCCGATGTCAAACTTTTCTCTGGGATGTTTGCCAAGAACAAATCCTTCACAAACTCCTTCAGAGAAACTGATATTTGGCAAGCCTTCCACCATCTCATTCTTGCTTAGCTGCTGCATATACCTGTAATTTAAGTGACCGAACCTTTCGTGCCAAAGCCTACTACTATCATTAGCATGTGTAAGCAATAAGGAGGATTCAGATTCAATAAATTCAGAAAATGTATACAATCTGGCTCCATTGTTTACCTCACCAGTTGCAATTTTGGCACTGCTATGTAGATCATATATGTTTACTGCATCCGGAGTGAATTCCACTCTCTTTCCGGTGCCGGAATGAGTGATCTGATAAACTGAAAGCAGGTTTACCGAAAGTTTTGGAACATGAAGCACATCTTCAAAGCTTCCATGTAAAAGTTCCACTCTACCTTTTTCGGTGACCTCAATAGGTGAGTCATCTCCCATGAGGATGGGAGGTCCTTTGCGTGCATCCAAAGAGGAATAGACTTCCTTGCAACAGCCATATGATGTGATGCACCATAATCTATAATCCATGCATCAGGAGAAGAATTAATTGCAACTAAAGCATGAAAATTATTACCTCTCCCGTGTGGCGGATCCTCAGTTTTCTTCTTGGCGTCTTGAGGGATGTGATCCCCAAGGTTGTGCTTCTGAAGGATTTCTGCCATTTGGTCAATTTGTTTCTTCATGCAAGAGGATTCTGGATGGAATCCTCTTTGACAGTAGTTGCATCTGTTTCCTTTCTTCCCTTTCTCATTTCTCGAGCCGGAGGAGTCATTGAAGGGCTTGGTGTACCCTTCCTTCTTTGGATGGAAATGCGCTTTTCCCTTGTCTTTTTGCTGCTGATTTTTCTGACTTGAATCAGATTTGTGATGTTTATTGTGGCTGCTATCATGCAAAACAAGTGCATGCGCTTTTGGAGGTTTGATTTTCCCCATGCCAATGAGTTTATCTTGCTCAAAAATAAGGGACTCCATAAATTCTTTGAGAGAAGGCATAGTGTAGGATTTACCTGTTGCGAGCCTTACTGAATGAAATGTAGACACAAAGATGGAGTATTCCAGTCCGAGCTTTGACATAATAGAGAGAATTTGGCGACTCTCCTCCTTGGATTTGTCAATTCCACAACCCTTGAGTTGTAGTAATAGATCATTATATTTGGTGAAGAAGTCTTGA
>APFE031319165.1:28609-49666 GCA_000404065.3 Pinus taeda
TCTGTGATGTTTATTGTGGCTGCTATCATGCACAGCAAGTGCATGCGCTTTTGAAGGCTTGATTTTCCCCATGCCAATGAGTTTATCTTGCTCAAAAATAAGGGACTCCATAAATTCTTGGAGAGAAGGCATAGTATAGGATTTACCTGTTGCGAGCCTTACTGAATGAAATGTAGACACAAAGACGGAGTATTCCGGTCCGAGCTTTGACATAATAGAGAGAATTTGGCGACTCTCCTCCTTGGATTTGTCAATTCCACAACCCTTGAGTTGCAGCAATAGATCATTATATTTGGTGAAGAAGTCTTGAATTCTATCATAGTTCCGTGGATCCAATGATAGTAGCTCCACTTCGAGCATATGTCCTTTCATCTCATCTTGTTTCCCGTAGAGATCTTCAACCTTTTTCCAAATCTCATTGGGAGTATTGCAAGCAGATAGATGAAACTGCAACTCTGGAGAGATGCACATGCATATGGATCCGTGGGCCTCATCCATACGGTTGAGGTACTTGGATTTCTCTATGGCTGAAGTGGTTTCCACTTCTGTAGCCATGGTAATCCTGTACAACCCTTTTTGACGAAGGTATCGAGCCATTTGGTCCTTCCATTCGTGATAGTTGTACGGTGTTAGGATCGATGCTTTGGGAAACTCCATTTTCTGTCAATCTTTGATCTCCGAGCTATAATATCTACAAAATAAAGTACTGGTGCGCCTTTTATCTAGCAACCTGTGGGCTCTGATACCATGTAAATGTGTTAGAAAACATGCACAGATGAATCTAGCTAGCAAAGGTTGAACACACAGCTTTGCAAAGAAAAAACATTAAAGGAAAATCGAAAGAAGAAAAGAATGATTCATCAGAAAATATGTTACAATGCTCATTATATAGCATTACTGGGTGAAGATCCCAAGGTAATGAACTTTAGTGGGTGAAGATCCCAAGGTAATGAACTATAGTGGTGATCAATGAGAAGACTCAACACCTACAACAAGTTTCGGAGATAACTAGTCAGTTGCGGAGTGAAAGAAGGAGCAAATCAAGGAGTAAGTCATGCAAAAGGAATCTTGCATGCAATCCCATGCTCTAACTAAGAGTCCGCATGTAGATGTGTAGTATTTGCATGTAGTTGCATGCTTTAACTAAGAGTCCGCATGCAGTTGCATGTAGTTGCATGTAGTTGCATGCTCTAACTTAGAGTCTGCATGTAGGTGTAGTAGTTCCAACATCATCAAGCATATAGTTTAGTCAAGGTTATGCAGTCATATACAGGTTTGAAATTTATATTTTCCAAGCACGTGAAAGTTGAATTAAAAGCGCATGCACGTGAAAGTTGAATTCTAGATTGCGAATTTCAGAAATATTTTGGAGTTCAATAGAAATCCTATTCCCGAATGATTATTAAAATTTAATGACTCTTTCTACAGATTGACAAATTTAAGGAGTCGTAGAGTAATCTACAAATTTAAGGAGTCGTAGATTAAACCCCGCACCGACGACTTACCTTGTTGTGCCATGTATGTGCCATGTCCAGTGGTAGTGTGCAGCGAAGTGACCAGAGAGGGTTCATTTGTAACATTACGATTGGAGCTGCTAAACAAACCCGAGAGGATTACCGAAGAGGAGATGGAAGCCATGACAGGGTTTTCAGACTCTGTAAAGGATACGTATGGAAGAAAACTTGCGAGGCAATTGAGAGTAGTGACCGAAAGCGTCATAAAACGCCTTTTCCGAGAATAACTAATGGATGCGTTGTTTGAGAGGTTCGGAAAAATAATAGGGAGAAGATTAAGTGAACCCGTGGAATATGGAAAGAAGGGAGGTGCCCAATCTAGAAAGGCTCATACTAGCATAACCATAAAATAATAAATATGCATGGTTGATATATCTGAATAAGTATATATCATATTAAAAACTAGCGATTGAATTTAGAGGTGTAAAGGAATTTTGATAGGAGAAGCCGGAATAGGGAAATAAGTAAAACTAACATTTAAGTAAAATATCATTAGATAAATTTTATTTGCATTTCCAATTGTAACATCTATAAAAATATCTACCAGTTGCTTAAAATTCAGATCTCTTCTCATAGTCAACATATGTTTGAAATCCATGAATGTGGTACACATTTCAAACATCTTTATGAAAGAATGCCAATATCTTTATGAAAGAATTTTATAGGGAATGGCTTCCCATTAAAAGAGTCCATATCATCTTATTTTGGTGGAAATGTTATAGCAAAACGTTTTACCTTAAATAATAATCTCTGCACCATAGGCAAAGCCATGTCTTCTGAGGAAATGAAAGCCATTGAAAGATCATGATCTCATGTGATGCAGGGATACCCGCGCTTATACCCACAATATGTATAAAAATGCATAAACACAATTGTCCCACGTATTTGACTCACATTGGAGTCAAATCTTCAAACCTCAAATGGATAAGGCCCTATATAATGGCTCTTTTATATTGGAACCCAATCACCCCGCCTAAATCTCCTATCCGAACTATTCTCCAACTCATAACATTTATTTGAACCTTTGTTAAAGCCATCTCTTAATTCTTCTTTATTGGATTTCCAAACTCCCTTAACCTTAATTTAAGCTTTTAGCCCGCACATATAACCTTTCATTTTCAAACCTTGGTTAATATATGCTTCTCCAATGTAATGCTCTATTGGCACTCTTTCCCTTATAAAACCTTTTTACAAAGGAAAATAAGCATAAATGATACCTTCCTCCATTTTGTATGGCTTCTGCACAAATTTCAAGGCTACCTCCATCGCAACCAGGTATCGGGGTTTTCGCAGACCACATTACACTTATCGGAACCCTTATAATTATCAGGATTTCCTTTAGAAACCCTGGAACCATACATTAATCACAATACACAAAATAAGGGAAATACAAAGGAAAATCTCCCAAAACACATCAACCGAATCTCAATTCTTATAGACCCACCACTGTGAACTCTGGTGGGTCCGTATCTTATTTCTCCACAGTGCTACTCTGACCTATGCCTTCTCTGATTGCTAATACCTTTACCTCTAATCGCCGACACCTTCGATCTCCGATCATCGGCTATCGACACTTCTCTTCATTGCATGAAGCTCCGATGTGATTCTATTCTCGGACCCAATAGGGATTTAAATCTGTCGTTATGGAACTTCGGTTCTGGTTATATCGCCCTATCAAAGTTCAACAGTTCCATAGGCCGATTCCTCTTCCATTAAACTGATGCGATGCGATATTCTAGTTTCGATTCGATCTTAGCCGTTGATCTTCCCATATCTAATGGTTCCTAAGTATCAATCTTCTCTCCTCTGCTCGTTCTTAGAATTTTTCCACCATTTTCAATGTTTCCTGTTGTTTCTAGGTTTTTCCCAAGGTTTCGCCTTACACTCTTCTACTACTCAATTCATTTTCGTTTGAGCTTAACTCTATGTACTCCTTCGATCAGTGTCCTTTTGGACTTTACCTATTCCTTTGAATGGATTCAAAGATCCATTATAACCCTCTTTCTCGTTCCTTTGCTCTATGCAATTCTTGAGAACGCAGTTGTCTGCTTTCGCTTCTCAACTTCCTCAAAGATTGCTTTTATGCGAAATCTCACTTCGGTATTTCATCCCAAAGCTTCATTCTGGTCTTCAACTAGATTCAATGACCCATTTATGGTTTCTTTCAACCATTCTTTCCCGCTGTGTAGTTCCTCTAAACTCTATTTGCAACCCTGTTACAGAACTTACAACCTCATATATCATTCATTCATTAACATTCATTCTACATACCAACATAGTTATGGAATAATCCATTTTATATATAAATATGAACAAATGATACATATTGAGACTTCTCTGTCTCACACAGGCCCATTCTTATGCTATCTGTGGCCCTTTTCCTTTTCACTCTGCATGTAGGCTTACATATATGTCAAATAGTTCCATTCAACTGATCTTGGTTCGACTCCTAAATCTATTGAACTGCCTCCTAAATTCTCTCGGTCCTCTATGTCCACTTCTAGGTTAAATTAATTCCTAAAGGCTCTTCTTAGTTCCTCGAATCATGGAACTGTTTAAGAGTTATATTTGATTTTGAACTCTTTTGTCATTACTCCCACTCATGTCTTCCTTATTCAAGAGCATTTACAAGATATCTCACACTATCCGATTTGTTCCTATTTTATGCACTTAAAATCCTAAATTACATCAATTTATCACTTAGGAATCCAACCTCTTAAAAATACATGACCCCTTGTGTCTACTTAATTACAATGGTTTTTCTCTTGGGTGAATGCTCCTACATAAGACTCCCAAAGTAGAAAATATTCATGATCTTCTAATCATGTGTCTTCTGGTCTTGGTCTTCCTGGATCCCACACTTTGTTTTGTAACTTCCCACATGCTTTGTTCCTTTGTTGTTGTTGTTGTACTTCTATTGTCTTCTGCTCCATCTTCTTTTTCTTGTCAATCAGATTTAAGTTCTGATCCAAATTTCTTCCTGTTGCTACCATTTTCTCCATTTGAACTGCTTCATCATCAGTTGCCACATTTCTTCAATCTCTCTTCCCAGTACATCTTTGGTTTCATCCATATTCTGCTTCTTACTTCTGCCTCTTTCTCTTTGCTTCACGTTATCGCTATTGTCCATTAGTTCTTCAATCTCCTGTTCTTCTTCTTGTTTTGTTATTCTTGCTCCAACTTTTACTTTGCTTACTTCAACTTTTGCCTTGGTTTCTTTGTTGACTCTTATGCTCACTTTTTCTTTTCTTTCTCCAACTTTTGGTTTGCTTGCTGCCTCCCTATCATCCTTACCCTCTTGCACTGAAGCATGACTATTCAACACTCTTTCCAGCAATTTAACATCTTTGTTCCATGGATTAAATTCTTCCACAAAATATTTTTCTCACATCTTTATTTGGCTATTCAGCTCTGCCAAATTGCCTTCAGCATCTGCAACAAAACATGCATTCACAAAACACTTGTTAAAATTAAAAACATAAGGCTTTTGTGCCTTATCTTCCTTTGGCAACAACTCAGTTTGTTGCTCCATTTCTTTCCTCTCTGTCATCACATCAGTATGCTGATTTGAATTCTCAAAAGAATTCATGAGACTGTTCATTAGCCTCTCTTCCACACCATCTGTCCTAATGGTGTTTTCCTGCTCTTGTCCACTCTAGTGAACTACTTCCTTTGCAGTGCCAATCTGTTGAATTCTTATTATCATCTCCTTTTTCTTATGACTGTCATTCATGACAATTCTTTTGTCTTCCCTTTTCAGCAATCTCTCTTGAACATATATTCTCTATTTTTCCAACTCCCTTCGTTGAAAATCTAATTTTCTATATAACTCAACAATTTCAATTGGAGTAGACTTTGGAAATTTCACACAATTTTCCATACCTTCCTTTGTTATGGATAGATAATTAGATGTCCTTTCTCCCTTAGCTAAGTTTCTTACATAGTCTTCTTCTTTCTTAACATCCTTCAGTAGATGTCCTTCTTCTTCCTTGACTGTCTCAACAACTTCCATGGCTATTTCCATTGTGCTTATCATCATGGTGAATTGGTGATCCTTTACTATGTTTTCAACTAACATAGTCTCATCTTCAATTTTGCCTTCAGTCTCTTGCTGTTTATCTTCCCCAAGAGCTATCCTTATCTCACCATCTTCACTAACATTCTCCTACATTTGTTTTTCATCAACAACATTAATCAAACTCATTTGATTACCTTTCCGAGACAATATTTCTTCATTCTTCATCAGAATAAGATCTTGATTCCTCATCTCTATGACAGCTTCTATAGGCTCATCCATAGACTTTTTCTTCTGTATGCAGTCAAATTCTTCTTCTTCTAAGAAGTTTCCTTTTTCACCTTTTACTTCTAGATCTTCATCTCTTCTGAAGATATCTTCAAAAGGTTTCTTTTCTCCTGCAATATCTGCCATCATACACAAGCTATCAATTTTAAGAACAGAAGAACCTGTCATCTCACTTGATGGTTCAACCATCATATCTCCTTGTTGTTCCAAATCCTTCATATGATTTAGAAATTCTTCAATGTTCTCCTCTTCAATTTCTTCAAGCCCTTCACTTGGTTGCTTGCCATCTTTCCCCAACTGCATATGAGAATTATCTATCTCATCTTCTTCCAAAACAGAATTTCGATTCTGCTTATTCTCTTTCTCCTTTATGATAATATCAGCAAATTGTCCTTCTTTACATGATTCACCTGCAAACATACACAAATTTTCAGATTTAAAGCCATGTAACTCTTTGGCCTCTCTTGAAGTTTCAGTCTTCATCTTCACTTTCTCCCATAATTTCTCTTTAATCTAGTTCACAAATGTACTCTTCCATTTCTAACTCAGCTTCCTTGAGTTTTTCCCTCAACCACTTTACCTGATTTTTTTGTAGCCTTCTCTGCATCTCATGCTACTTATGGGCTTCTTCCTCAAGTCCCAACCTAGTCTCTTGCTTTCCTCAAGTATTCTTCTTAATGCATCGAGTTGTTCTTTTAACTCTGCGATCTCTTTTTCAATTTCCTCTTGACTCATCCTCTTGCCATCTACTTTAGCATCCTCTTTCTTCATCTTTCTTCTGTTGTGGCTTCTCTTTGAAACTCTTCTATGATTGTTAGTAGTCATCTTCTTCTCCTCTTCCTTCATGAGCTCCTCACTCATCTGCAACAAGACTTTTCTACAGCTAGTCCTCTTGGCTGCAATATCACCTCACTAAGCTCTCCTCACTCAATCTTTTGGTAAGCATGAGTCCTCTGTCTGGAACCTCCTCTTGAACAACACCTTTTCTCCTTCTAGGCTTCTGCAATCTCTTGAGAACACTTTAGTTGTCCTCTCTCTATCTAATCTCTTATTGGATTCTTTAGGTTCACTGCCACTTATCCATCAGAGTGTTTTCCTTACTCTGTCTTTAAGAACACATCTAGTTTCCTCTCATAGTTTCTCTTGATGTCACCTATGCAATAGTATATAAACAAACATTCTCAATTTAAAATAGAATATAACATATTACTGCTCCTTCAAGATCCCATCATGATATTTTTTCACCATTCCACCTGTGCCTTAGATGTATTTTCCTCTATTTCTTGCATCTGCAAGTTCTGGTACACATCACATCTTTATGTGCCTTCGTTCTGTCAGATGAGAATCTGATTCTTCCTTGCCTTCATGGACACCTTAACACATACTCTATTCTAAATTCCTTCACATAGAATTCTTTGTTATGTTTAGCCCCAACGGTTTTAATTACAACCTGCTCTGATTAAAAATCTTCTTTGATACCACTAATGATGCAACAATACCCCCACGTATACCCATAGTATGTATAAAAATGCATAAACATAATTGTCCCAGGTATTTGACTCACAAAGAAGTCAAATCTTCAAACCTCAAATGGATAAGGCCCTATATAACGGTTCCGTTATATCGGAACCCAATCACCCCGCCCAAACCTCCTATCAGAACTATTCTCCTCCTCATAACATTTATTTGAACCTTCGTTAAAGCCATCCCTTAATTCTTCCTTATTAGACTTCCAAACTCCCATAAACCTTAGTTTAAGCTTTTAGCCCACATATATAACCTTTCCTTTTCAAACTTTGGTTAATATATGCTTCTCTAATGTAATGCTCTATCTGCACTCTTTCCCTTATAAAACCTTTTCACAAATGAAAATACACAAACCATACCTTCCTCCATTTTGTATGGCTTCTGCACAAGTTTCAATGCTACCTCTATCACAATCAGGTATCGGGACTTTTGTAGACCACATTACACTTATCGGAACCCTTATAACTATCGGCATTTACTTTAGAAACCCTAGAACCATACATTAATCGCAATACACAGAATAAGGGAAATACAAAGGAAAATCTCCCAAAGCACATCTGCCGGATCTCAATTCTTATAAACTCGCCACTATGAACTCTGTCGAATCTGTATCTTATTGCTCCATAGCACTACACTGACCTTTGCCTTCTCCAATTGCCGATACCTTTACCTCCGACGGAGGACACCTCCGATCTCCAATCATTGCCTATCGGCAATTCTCTTCACCGCATGAAGCTTCGACGCGATTATATTCTTGGACCCGATAGGGATTTAAATCTGTCGTTACGGAACTTCGGTTCCAATTATATTGCCCTATTAGAGTTTGGCAGTTCGAGAGGTCGATTCCTCTACCATTGAACTGATGCGATGCGATATTCTAGTTTTGATTCGATCTCAGCTGTTGATCTTGCTAGATCTAACAGTTCCTGAGTATCAACCTTCACTCCTCTACTCGTTCCTTTTACTTAGATTTTTCCGCCATTTTCAATGTTTCCTATGGTTTCTGGGGCCTTACGCTCTTCTGCTACTCAATTCATTCTCATTTGAGCTTAACTCTACATACTCCTTCGATCACTATCCTTTTGGACTTTACCTATTCCTTTGAATGGATTCAAAGATCCATTATAACCCTTTGTCTCTTTCCTCTGTTCTATTCAGTTCTTCAAAACGTTGTTGTCTGCTTCTACTGCTCAACTTCCTCAAAGCTTGCTTTTATGTGAAATCTCACTTCGCTATTTCACCTCAGAGCTTCACTCTGGTCTTTGACTGGATTCAATGACCCATTTATGGTTTCTCTGAACCATTCTCTCCCTCTACGTAGTTCCTCTAAACTCTATCTACAACCCTGTTACAGAACTTACAACCTCATATATCATTTATTCATTAACACTCATTCTACATACCAACATAGTTATAGAATAATCCATTCTATATATAAATATGAACAAATGATACATATCGAGACTTCTTGGTCTTGCACAGGCCCGTTCTTGTGCTATCAGTGGTCCTTTTCCTTTTCACTTTGCCCATAGGCTTACATATATGTCAGATAGTTTCGTTCAACTGATCCTGGTTTGACTCCTAAATCTATTGAACTGCCTCCTAAATCCTCTCGGTCCTCTATGTCCACTTCTAGGTTCAAATAATTCGTGAAGGCTCTTCTTAGTTCCTCAAATCATGGAACTGTTTAAGAGTTATATTTGATTTTTAACTCTTTTGTCATTATTCCCACTCATGTCCTCCTTATTTGAGAGAATTTACAAGATATCTGACACTATCCGATCTATTCCTATTCTATGCACTTAAAAACCTAAATTACATCAATTTATCACTTAGGAATCCAACTTCTTAAAAATGCATGACCCCATATGTCTACTTAATTATAATGGTTTTTCTCTTGGGTGAATGCTCCTACATCATCATGAGTAGCAAAGGTCAACAATACAACCAAACCATAAAATAGCCAACTCAAATTTTAACGTTATATGCCTCAATACATCCAAAACACAAAATACCAAACTCAAATTTTAGCATTATATGCCTCTTAATATGAGAGATTGGATTCTAAACTTCCCAAAAGGGGCTTGCATGTTGGGGTGTCCATCTTTTTAAACATATGGACCATGTTAATCTAGAGCACAAGCGAAGAAACCAAGTGTTTTGGACAATCCATGGAATTGTATGGAATTACAAGGTGAAAAGAAACACCAAAATTGTTTTAGAAGTTGTCCATGGAAGGTTTTCACACAAAAACTAAAGAAATAGCCTAAAAATCATTAATATTATCAATCAAATAAAAAGTTCAGGCCTATTGAAAACAATAAACATTTCCCCTTATATTTTCTCAAATGTCCAATTAATTTTGTGCATTTCATTAATGACATGTTCAAAGCCACTCATGATGAAAACACATTCCCAATTAATGGAACTTTCAAGCCTATAGGTAGTGAAACATTCCAAGAGAGATTTCTTTAAAAAAATTGACAAAAGACAACAACATTTTGAATATAATTTCTAGATTATTTTTAAGAAAACACTTATAAACTATATTAAAAACTATCCATGTGCCCTTTAAAATACCAGTTTTCAAAAAATCTAGAAACATCAAGTTTTAAATGTTTAAACATTCATACAATAAGGACACTAAAAATATTGAAGCAATGAGCTACAAAAATGTTTTGTCTTAAAAATATCAACTACCCACTTCATTGAAATGAAGAATGATTCTTAGGATTAGCCATCTCCCACCTTTAAAATGACATTTTGTTGGCTTTTCAAATCAACCAAGCTATTTTGCTAGGTGTTTGTGGTTTTTCCACCCTAGAATAAATAATACTAAAAAACATAAAAAGGAACATTTGTAGGTCTCCCCAATACAAAAATATGCTTAGTAGAAGCACTAATATCAAGCACTTGCATTTACAAATTTGAAAAGAAAAATAGTAACTGCTGGTAATATTTGCGATAAGGTCTCTAGACACTCTTGCTTTTCATAAGCTGGAAAACCCTTTCGCATTGAATCATGGTAAGTTTTCTGATCAAATGATTTTACCTTCTTAGAATTCTGAGGATGTGTGCAATTAATCGGCGATGCTTGAAAACTATATTAGATGAAAAGAGATGAAAATGGGCAAACACATGTAACAAAGGCGATACCAAACATGGTGATATGGAATGCCATGAGAGGAACATTTCTGATTTTTATAGTGTTGTTGTGTTAACAAAGTAAATATTATATATACTTGCTTTGAAAAGAAATATTTTTAAAATAATAAGTTTACATAGGGCGAATCTATGAAAAACATCAATAAGAAATAATCTTAATCCCTCCAAATTCATACTATATAAGATAGTCTTAGATGATAGGTAGTGCACTTGATGAACTTTCTTTTGAAATTTAACCAGAATGCCACTAGAGGAACTACCTCGCCCTTTCCTTAACAAATTGTTAAATAGGTAAATCCCCTCTGCAGACAAAGGCGATCCCACTAGCCCAAAATGGGTCTAGCAACAATCAATTCACGCTGCTATGCAAGTTCTTAGTTGTATACTAAAAGGTGGATTACGAAGACCAACTTGGAATCCAACGCAAATGTCAAAGTAGAGTTGACCCTCCGAATCCCTTGCTTCAGTAGGTCGCAATCCTAGCAATCCTTGCGAACGGACACCTGCACATGCAAAGACCGAGACAACTACAAGCATAAAATCCACCAAAGTACAACTATATTTCAGTTAGAAAGGAAATAAGTCAAACATCATAATAGGCAACGAGATTAGAACCATAATAGCAGTCATTTATTAAGGAATAATAGGCAGAGAAATATACAACCAAGGTTCTGACGTTGAACCTATTCTCTGGCTGGGCGAGCAGCTATGTATGCCTTGCAATAGACCTTCTCTCTCTCAGGATTCCGGCAGCATAACCTCCCTATGCTTCAAGACTCTTACTATCACTCTAGACAAGCATAATCACAACTAGCATTACTCCAGAACTCCCTTGTCTAATGCATGAGGACAGACTTTTATAAATGGAGAAGGGAGGAATATTCAATGCACCAGGACACCCATTGTGGATCGACATTATCTGCAAAAAGCTACTAAGGATAGATGTCAAGGATAGATGATGACTCTCGACCTCTATCAGATGGATTTTTTCCCTCAAAAGACTTCATGATCTGAAAGGAAAAAACATATGGGTGCGCGTTTGCCAAAAATCATTACCAAACTTAGTTGGCGCGAGTGTTGTTCTAGGACAGAGCGCCAATGGGCGCGCCCCTTTTTGAGGATCTCAGTGATTGGCGCGGATAAGACACTGTGTACCTGCGCCAATGGAAAAAGGGCACTTTTCAGGGATAATTTGCAGAAGGTGTCTTCAGGGAACATGAATTACATACTCAGGGGAACATAATGCAAGTGTTTTTAGGCTATGTCACTGCTCACAGGTCCCGGAATGTATCCTCCAATGTACGAAAATAGTGGTAATAGGGACGGTGACCAATGGTGACAAATTACTGTGTAACACCCCTGATTATCAACACGTCTATTTCCTATATCTCGTTATTGTTGTCACCACCATTTCCATGGTTTTGGTCCAAGAGTATGACCTAGGGGATGAACATATTATCTATTATTTGATTCGTAATTTGAATGCCAGTGAAATCAAATATACTCACATTGAAAAGTTAGCTTTGGAAATTGGGTAAGTTGTCCTAAGGTTTCACCACTACATTCTACTTCGGAAGACTATGGTAGTTTATGATTAAAAATTGAAGAAGTATATGTTGTCACAACAATTGTTGGGGGGGGTGGAGGGGAAGTACTCTAAATGGATTTTTATTCTCCAGGAGTTCGATTTGGAATTCATCAAACCCAAATCTAAGAAGTCCCTAGTCTTCGTTGAACTAATCTTCGACCTTCCCTTATCCAAAATTGAGTATACATCTGATGATTCTATTCCCGATGAGTCATTGTTTTTTATTGATTCATCTGATCCCTAGTATGGAGATGTCAATATCTATTTCCAGCCCCAAAATTTCTGACCTAATACCTCTCACTTCGACCGATGAGGCATTCGATAATAGGCTCTAAATTATATGATAATTGGTGACACACTATATCATCGTGGTGTCGATATGATTTTTAGATGTTGCCTCACTCATGAGGAGGCCGAGAAAGCTTTGAACGAGTGTCACACTAGAGCATGTGGTGAACATATGTCTGGCTATGCCATTGCCCAGAATATTTTGTGTGCTAGTTACTTTTGCCCTACCATGTTTCGAGATTGTATAGTTGTGGTCCAAAAGAGTCACACTTGCCAGATCCATGATCATAAAACTTGTGCTCCAGCTACTCCTCTACATAATGATATCATCATTGGACCCTTTGTAAAATGGGGCATTGACATTATGACATGCAACCCTCATTCGATCGGGAGAATGGATACATCATTATGGTTGTATATTATTTTACTAAATGGATCGAAGCAATGCCTACATATAACAACACCAACGAAGCAACTTCTTTATTTCTTTTTAATCATGTCATTGCTAGATTTGGTGTGCTACAAGATATTGTTATAGACCATGGGAAAAAAAATTTAAATCACATGATGTCTGAACTTACTGCCAAGTTGGGCCTTTAACATGACAACTCAAATCCCTATTACCCACAGGCTAATGGGAAAGTAAAATTTATTAACATAGTTTTGAAAACAATGTTGCAATGCATGATAGTGATTCACAAAACAAATTGATACCTCATCCTTTATGCAGCTTTATGGGAATACCGAACCTCTATCTGGACTATAACTAGATTCACACCCTTTCAGTTGGTGTATGGTCTAGAGGTAGTCCTTCCCATCGAATGTGAGATTCCATATTCGAAGCTTGTTGTCAAGCTTCTTCCCGCAACTTCCACAGAAGAACAATGTCTCTTGCATCTAGCACGCTTAGATGAAACCCAATGTGATGCCACAATGGCTAATGAGGCCCATAACAAATGTGTCAAAGTAGTTAATATGACAAGAATGTTAAAACTTGTGCCTTCTCGGAAGGTGACCTAGTCCTTTTGTATGAGCAGGAAGTCAATAAGTTAGGGGTTGGGAAGCTTGATCTGATGTGGCTAGGCCCGTATATAGTTAAACATTTTCTTTCAAAAAGGGCTTACAAGCTAATTGATTTTGATGGAATCCCTCTAGCACAACTCATAAATGGGTTGTACTTAAAAAAATACTATGCTTACATCATCTTTGCATGGTCATTGTGTACATATTGTCTATAGGTGTGTTAGTGAGTTTCCAATGTTGGCATTATGATGTATGTGTTGTACTTGATGGCAACCCACTTGTAGCAGAACAACTTACTTGTATATGGTAACTAGATGAATCTACAAAAGAATTATCAGATGTGACAGAATGCATGACAAGTAGTGTTTGCAGATGTGATGAAATGCAGGGCAGCTTCAAGGAATTAGTTCAAAAGGCAACTCACTCAGATGAAATATCACAGTATACCAGGAAAACAACAAAGAATGACAGATCAGTCTTCACAGAATGAAGAAAAAGAGGTATATGCAAGTTCACCATTGACCAAGCCGTGTATACACGTAGGTCAACATAAAAAAAGGGGCGTATAACATACACACGCACTTTCACATAAAGGAAAGCATGGATACCTTGGAAAACTAAGTTTTGGTCCGAAATATTTGGTCCATGGTATTTTGATCCATGGTATTGGTCCATGGTATTTGATCCAAGGTATTGACCCTAGGTATTTGATCCAAGGTATTGGTCCTAAGTGGTTTTTTTCCATGGTATTGAGAAAGGCCTAAAACTATAAAAGGAGGAGAAGATCATTAGGCCAAGGTACTCAAGCATTGAATATATGATGAAGAGTGAGATCTAGTATGCAAGTTATTAGGTTATGGTGCATTGTTGGATCTGAACCAAGGAGGAACCTTAGCAGTTGATGGAGGATAAGATCTAATGATGGAGTGGGACCTTAAGGTGTAAAGTGAACTATCATTATGTGTTTTTGCTCATGAATATTCTAGATCTGAATACTGACGCATATATTATTCTATAAATGATATGATCTGGGTATAACTGAAGTTTGGTATAGCTGCAGAATTATGAATTAATATTTACAGATGTATACGTTGGTTAGCTTTGAGGGAAGTGCGTATACACGCAGGTTTGACACAATAAAGTAGTGTATACCTTATAATCTATGTTTTAGTTGTTGTTGTTTGTTGTTGCAGTATTCTAGGTTCTGGCTTGGGTTCTGGTTACTATATTCTGCATTCTGAAAGATCAGATTGATGGGTTGTCAAAGTGATTGATTGACTTGGTTGTGGTTGGTTCAATAGGAGATTGGTTGATGCATATATATTTGATGATTGAATGATGATGTTGATGGATCCAGTCTGAAAATTTATGAAATGCGGTCCCTGGAAGAAAGGAGAAGGTTGTAACCTTCTGTAGGCCGGCACCCATGTACTAGTAAACATATCAGCTAGTACAAGAACTATGGGGTTGTAGCTCCCTTCCAGTAGAAGCTGGAGAATGAGAGAAGGTTGTAGCCTTCTGCAGGTAGAAGCCTACATACTGGTATAAGGATGCACCAGTACAAAAAATTGTAAACAGAAGTTTCTTATTATTAAAAGAAGACAGAGATGATTGCAGCAGGATGTTTTCACCCACATTGGGTTTCCACCTTACATCTTGGTGTTTATGTGTGTTTTTTATGTTTGATTCTTTATTCTACTTTTACTGCACTGACTAATGAATTGTTGATATACTGATTAAAGTTCACTACATGATAATTTGGGAAAATCAAAAGATCTATGCATATACGCTGGTTTCATTAAGTATAGTTGTGTATACACGCTAGTTCACTGAGCTGAAGTAGCGTATACAAATTAGTTTTGAAAATTAAATTATTGATCTGATAATACTGATTCACCCCCCCCCCCCCCCCCTCAGTATTATTTCCAACAATTCTTATCAAAGCAGGTCCTTCATAAGAAGCTTGAACACTTGAAGGCAGATCCATCATCATGAGTAATCAAGAAAGCGGGGGATCCATCAGACTGCCAATCTTTGATGGGAGAAACTTCATTTATTAGAAGGTAAGAACCACAGCCTATCTTCAATCTCTTGGAACAGATGTCTGGGAAATCGTGGAAGGAGGATATACATTTCCATCAACCATTCCTACAGATACGGCAGGTAAAAAGAAATATGAAACAAATGCCAAGGTTGTCAATACATTATTAGGAAGTCTGTCACAATCAAAGTTTGTCAAAGTTATGCAGCTCAAATCAACTAAAGAAATATGGGACAAAATCGTTCTAAGCTACGAAGGAGACTCTCAGGTAAAACGTGCTAAACTACAAGCTCTCATAATTCAATATGAAACTCTTAAGATGCACAATGATGAAAGTATAGCTAGCTACTTCTTGCGTATAGATGAGGTTGTTAATTGCATGAAGAATTTGGGTAAAGAGATAAAGGAAGTTACCTTGGTTGAAAAAGTCTTAAGATCCTTGTCTGCTAAATTTGAATCAAAAGTATCTGCCATAGAAGAAAAGCAGGATCTACAAACTATTACTATGACACAACTTCACAGAATCTTAACTGCCTTTGAGATGAGAAAAGGAGGTCCATCAAATATGAGAGAAGCTGCATTCAAAGCTTCAGCAAAAGGAAAAGAAGAACTCAATGAATCAGGACATATTTTAGAAGGATAAGAAGAAGAAAACTTTTTCAAGAACCTTCAACGAGGTTCCGGAAGATTCAGAGGTAAACTACCTTTCAAATGTTTTGCATGTGGTAGAGTCCGTCATTATGCTGCCAAATGCCCTCATAAAGATAAATGTGATAAAGGGAAGGAATCTGAAAAATGGAATAGAAAACAAAGTGTAAGTAAAAAGGGCTACTGTACTCATGAAGATAGTGATGGTTTATCAAATAGTGATGAAGATGAAAACAGTAATGACTATAGACTTCTGATGGCTTATGAAGATGATAATTTTTTGGATGATTTAGATGAAGATGATCTTTATGAAGAAATATCTAAACCTAAAATATGTTTAGAAGAAAAGAATATGATTATAGATACCTTCACATACCAACTTGTTGAAAGAGAAAAAAACAATGAAAAACTAGAATGTAAAATTGTGGGTCTAAGAAAGGATCTTGAGAAAACAAAAGCTCTCAATCTCAGATTTGCTAAAGGATCAAAAAAATTCATTGCAATTATCAAAGTGTAGTGTTCTCCTCTGATAAAGATAGGTCTTGGATATACTAAAGAAGCATCTCAATCACAGAAGTCATCAACCTCCACTAAAAGCTATCTTGATGCAGCAAGAAGCAGTGAATAGTTTGACAATCGTCAACAAAGGTATAAAGCAGATTACCAGGTAAACCAAGATCAATTTACTTCAAGGATGAATGGAAGCCACAACCAACCTCAGGTAAATCGTACTCAATTTGCTTCAAAGACGAATATCAATAGAAATTACAATCAGCAGGACAGTAGATTCGATAATCGCAAGAACTTCTTTAATGGTCAATGTTTCTCTTGTCATAATTTTGGATACAAAGCTGCTCAATGTGTTGCTTAAAAAACTATCATGACTAGAGAAGCACAAAATCAAAGGAATGTGACAGGGATCAAGAAAATTTCCTATAATAACTTTTCTCTACTTGAAAATGAAATAGAATGCTCAATTTGTAACAACTTTGACCATGAAGAATCTGAATGCAGGAGCAAATTCCGACAAATATCTCAAAAGGAGAAAACTCCATTGAATCCAAAAATATGGAGAAAGATAGAACCACAAACAAAAAGATGTGGTATAGCCTTGTATGTGGAAGGATAAGAAAACCAGTGGTGCATCGACAGTGGATGCTCAAAACACATGACAGGGGACAGAGAAAAGCTACACTCATATAATGCCTTAGAAAAGGAAAAGAGTGTCTCATTTGGGAACGACACTCTCGCTGTCATAAAAGATAAAGGCTCTATTTTCTTGAAAGAAAAAGTTAAAGTTGGAAATGTTATGTATGTTGATGGCTTAAAACATAACCTGTTGAGTGCGAGTCAAATGTGTGATCAAGGAAATGAATTAGTGTTTCGATCAAATGGATGTGTTGTTCATGAGCTTGATACAGGAGAAACTGTGATTAAAGGCAAAAGAACTCCAAACAACCTATACATACTCAAGGGAGGACAACAACAGCGTTATCTAAGCAAAAATGATGAAAATTGGCTATGGCACAGAAGATTGGGACATCTAAGCTTTTCTCAAATAAGAAAAGCATGCAGATTCCAGGTTGTTCGAGATCTTCCAGGTATCAACATTCCTGAAAATACTATATGCAAATCATGTCAATTCGGTAAACAAACCAGATCTTAATTCATCAAAAAAAAAAGGAATCAGCTAGTAAGCCCCTTGAACTTGTTCATACTGATTTATGTGGACCATCAAGGAAAAAGTCACCTCGTGGAGAAGAATACTTTATATTGTTCATTGATGCTTTTTCCATAATGTGTTGGATAGATCTTCTAAAGCATAAAGATAAAGCATTTGAAAATTTCAATGCCTTCAAAGCTTTGGTTGAAAATGAATCAGATCACAAAATCAAATGCCTCATATCTGATCGAGGAGGGGAATTTACCTCGAATGAATTCTTTGACTTCTGCGAACAACATGGAATAAAAGGGCAGTTCTCCACCACAAGGACTCCTCGGAAAAATGGAGTGGTAGAAAGGATGAACAGAACTGTTCAAAAAATGGCTCGTGCTATGCTAGATGAATCTGGAACTCCTGCAACCTTCTAGGGTGAAGCTGCATTCACCGCCGTCACTATTCTCAACCAAGAAAATGTTTGGGTAAACAGCACTCCAACTCCGCATGAACTTTGATATGGTAAAACTCCTACAGTAAAGTACTTCAAAGTTTTTGGAAGCAAATGTTACATCAAAAGGACTGATGAAAAACTTGGTAAGTTTGAACCTAGAGCAGAGGAAGGCATTCTTCTTGGCTACTCTTCCTGAAGTAAAGGATACAAATTTTATAACAAAAGACTTGGGAAAATTATTTAAAGTATTGATGTTGTAGTTGATGAAACATGCAAAAATCCAAAATAGATAAAAACCGAAGATCATGAAGAAGATGAGGATCATTTTCCCACATCAAATCACACTGATTCTGAAGAAGAAACCAATGAAGCACCAGAAGAAGATATAGCGATAGAAGAAAAGACTCCGTCCAGGTATGTTCAGAAAAATCATCCAGAAACTCAAATTTTGGGGGAAAGGAGGCAGGTGTGTAGACAAGAAGAACTATTACCGAAACCTCAAGCTATCTAGCATTACTATCTTCCATTGAACCTCAAATTTTGAATGAAGCATGCAGAGATGAATGTTGGGTCAAGGCCATGAATGAAGAACTTGAGAAAATTGAAGAAAATAATACTTTGGAATTAGTTCCTAGACCTCATGATAAGAATATCACAAGAACTAAATGGATATTCAAAACAAGCTGAACAAAAATGGAGAAGTTATTAGAAACAAGGCCGAACTTTTTTGCAAAGGATATGCTCAACAAGAAGGTATAGATTTTGAAGAAACTTTTGCACCTGTTGCTAGACTTGAAGCCATAATAATGTTTCTTGCTCTTTCTAGTTTTCAGAAATTCAAAGTATACCAAACGGATGTAAAATCTGCCTTTCTTAATGGAGACTTAGAAGAAAAAGTCTATATTGAACAACCAGAAGGATTCATTCTTGGAAATGATGCAAAACTTGTATGCAAACTCAGAAAAGCTCTCTATGGTCTCAAACAGGCTCCAAGAGCATCGTATTACCGTCTTGACAAATATCTCCACCAACAAGGTTTTTCAAAGGGGTCAGCAGATAGAAATCTATATACAAAGATGGACATTGATAAATTGCTAATAATTGTTGTGTATGTTGATGATATGATCTTTGGTATGTTAGAAAATTACATATTACAGAGCAATGGAACACATAGAATATTGCATAAATATAAACACAGAAAACACATAAAACCAGAGAGACACAGATATTTGTGGTTCACCCAGCTTGGGCTATGTCCACCCTGAACAACCCGTCCTTCCTTTCTATTATCCAGCAAAATGAAGAGACAAAACCTACAGTAGATCCGCTGTAATATCCTTTGTTTTCTCTGTCATTCTCACCTCTCTATTTCTTGCTCGGAGAATACACATCTATATCATAGCCTCAATACAATGCCCTCATACAAAGAGAGGGGTTGCCTTCTAGGGAAAACAAACCCTAAACTAAACATAAGTTATACCGTCAGATCATCCGCCTAATGAACGGCCCAGATTGTCTAGAAATTACTATACTTTTGCAAGGCAACTTTACATATGTTTTTAGCTTCGGGGGCACTACCCCCGAAACCCCCGCAAGGGGACCGCTGGCCCACGAACCCCCAGCCGGGGGGGATCGGCCCCCCCGAACCCTCGCGGGGGGCAAAAGTACCCCCCCCCCACATGGAGGGGCGTACAAACTTCCAGAGGTATACATCCGGCTAAAACAAAGACCTCTAAACAATCATGCTCCATACTCAACAATCTCCCACTTGGAGAATGATTGTAGCAACTCCACCGCTGCTTCATTTGTTGGAAAATGACTCCTCTTTGGACCTGGCTATTTCTCATCTTCATTGTCATCCATGAAGACCAATTGAAACTGAGCATATTCTCAGTTTCTCCCTAGTTACAACTTTTGTTAGCATATCTGCAGGATTCTGGCTAGTGTGTATCTTTTCTAGCTTCAACTCTCCATCTTCCAAAATTGGTCGTATGAAATGGTACTTGAGTTGTATGTGTTTAGTCCTGGAATGAAATGTTGAGTTCTTTGCAAGATGAATGGCACTTTGGCTATCACTATATAATGTGCCCATATCATGCTCCTTACCCAATTCACCCATAAACCTTTGTAACCAAATCATTTCCTCACTAGCCTCTGTAGCAGCAACATACTCTACTTCTGTTGTTGAAAGTGAAACAACAATTTGGAATTTTGAAACCCAACTGACAGTTGTTCCACCTAAAGTAAATACATACCCTGTAGTGTTCCTCCTGTTATCTCTATCACCTGCCATATCTGCATCAACATATCCCTATAGAGAAATGTTTGAACGACCAAAGCATAATTCTTGATTTTTGGTACCTTTCAAATATCTGAGAATCCATTTTACTGCCATCCAATGTTCCTTTCCTAGATTTTTCATGTACCTTCTTACAACTCCCACTGCATGTGCAATATCAGGCCTTGTGCATAACATTGCATACATTAAGCTCCCAACTGTTGATGCATATGGAACTTTAGACATATAATCCATGTCTTCTTGGGTCTTTGGGCACATTTCCTTACTAAGTTTGAAATGTCTAGCAAAAGGTGTATTAACTGGTTTTGCATTGTGCATAATAAATATTTTCAACACCTTTTGTATGTACTCATTCTGAGACAATGTTAATTTACGATTTTTCATGTCTCTAGTTATTCTCATACCAAGGATTTGTTTTGCAGCTCTCAAATCCTTCATTGCAAATGAATTTGCCAATTTTCTTTTGAGCACGTTTATTTCCTACATGTTAGACCCTGCAACAAGCATGTCATCTACATACAATAACAATATAATATAGTTGCCATCATTT
>APFE031319190.1:0-11278 GCA_000404065.3 Pinus taeda
ATTTGTTTGTTTTTACTTTTAGAGACCATAGGTGTGAATTGTGAATTTTAATTGTTAGGTGTGAATTGCGAATTGTTAATTTTAGTTTTAAATTGTTAATAAAATTCACTGAAGTTAAATCTAATGGCAAATGTTCCAGAATTTACCAACCAAGGAGCCCCTCTTAAAGAGGATCCTAGTACTCTTCCTTTCTTTGGAAATGTTGGTCCTCCTTATATGGCTACTTTGTCGTTACTTGGATTTACAATAGGTTTAACGATATGGTTATTTTCAACTTCGTTGGCCCCAAATACTCCAATTGTTCCACCTCAACCAAAAGCTTCACCTCAACAGCGTTCACCATCTCAACATCACCAACCTTCTGTTGACCCTTTACCTTCTTCGCCTAATTTTTCTTCCTCCATTTCCTCCTCTTCACTTGGTAAAAGCCTTGATGCTAGTAACCAGGTGGCTAAGAAGAAGAAGAAAGGGAAGAAGAGGAAGAAGAAGAAGAAGCAAGATAAGAAATAGGTCAACCAACCAACCAAGGTTGTAAGTGTTAGTTGTGTTGAGGAAACCTCCAACATGCATCATAAACCAAAACACCCTTGCAGGCTTTGTAAGGGTGACCACTTCCTTATCAATTGTCCTGGTATTCCAAAGGTCTTGGAAGTATGGTCAGAAAAATATCATCAACTGTCCATTGATCCATCAACCAGTGATAGTCAGGTTCTTGGGAAAAGGGTAAAGTTAGGTTTCCTTGTAAGTTATGCAAAGGGAGTCATCAAACTCACATTTTCCCTCACATGGATGAAGCCTCCAAATTGTTGGAAAACCTTACTGTTCCACAACAAGAATTTCCAACTGGTTACCGTAAACTTTCTCCCAACCTACCGTCAACTGACGGAGTGATTGATCTAATTTCAAGTACAGTCGATCACACTCTTCCATTGGAGAGTGAAACTCATGTGACTCGGGTTGATGATCCTTTAGTTGATCAAGTGGTCAATTCAATTTCACATTCGGTCGATCCCACTTTCCCTTTAGATAGTGAACTTCATACCACTCATGTTCTTCTTGTTACATCAGATTCTTCTATGCCGGGGGGCATTTCACCTGTTTCTACAGAACCCCCTCCAAGTACTGAGGTCTTTTCCTTTGATTGGAATAGATTGACAGAACCTTGTCTTCCTTCCTCCACCCATTTCCAAATCATTGTCAAGGTTGGTGGTAGGGAGATGCATCGCACACAGGTAGATGAAGGTGCTTCAGTTATTATTTTATCCTCAAATTCTTGGAAAGCTTTGGGTTCCCCTCAGCTTGTGCTTATTACGCAGAATCTGAAAGCTTTTAACAGAACCATTAGTGAACCTTTAGGGATCCTTCCTAAGTTTTTTATTACCTTGGAAGTAAAAACTATCTATATTGATCTTATGGTAGTTCGAGGTCCCTTGGATTTCAATTTACGCCTTGGGTGAGACTATGTTTATGCAATGAAAGCTATCGTATCGACACTCTTTCGCGTGATGTCTTTCCCCTCACAATGGAAATATTGTGACTGTAGACCAGCTTTCGTTCCCTAGTCTTGTTTCAACTACCAATAATATGGCAGCCCTAAATGTTCCTGATTCTAAAGTGGTATCTACCCCGCCACGGGTTAATTATGTGGAAATTGATCCCATGTTTTCAGTTATCGATGTAAGTGAGCCTCTCACTGTTTTCTCATCTTCCTTTGATTTAGATCCGGTAATTGACATGGAAAACTCTATGGGATTATTTGAACGCGATGTTCTTATCCCTTTTGAGTCCCTTTACATGTGTTCCTTCCAGAGAACTATTCTTCCTTCTGATGAAGACCTATTGGAAGCCATGATCAAGGTGTGTCCATTGACATGTCTTTCTTCCAATTGGAAGCCATGATCAGTGAGCGCGAGGATAGTTTTTTCCTGTATCAACCTCGTTAAAAAATGAAACAGGATATCGCGAGGATAGTTTTTTCCTGTATCAACCTCATTAAAAAATGAAATAGGTTGTCATGAGGACAGTTCTTTTCCTGTGTCAACCTCGTTAAAAAATGAATCAGTTGTTTCGAGGAAAGTTCCTTTTACTGTGTCAACCTCATTAAAAAATGAATCAGTTGGTCTCGGGGAAAGTTCCTGTTACTAAGTCAACCTCGTTAAAAAATGAATCGGGTTCGAGGATAATTCCTTGTCTTGTGTCAACCTCGTTAAAAAATGAAACAAGGATAGATTATATAGGTAGATTGTAGAGAGTAGACTTGAGCATAGTTCCTTGTCTTGTGTCAAGCTCGTTAAAAAATGAAACAAGGAGTCATGAGCATAGTTCCTTGTCTTGTGTCAATCTCATTAAAAAATGAAACAAGGAGTCATAGGTTATATAGGTAGATTGTAGAGAGTAGTCATGAGCATAGTTCCTTGTCTTGTGTCAAGCTCGTTAAAAAATGAATCAAGGTTTTTTAGAGTATAGTTCCTTGTTAGGTAGATTGTAGAGAGTAGTTATGAGCATAGTTCCTTATCTTGTGTCAGGCTCATTTAAAAAATGAAACAAGGGTTTTGAGGATAATTCTTTTCCTGTGTCAACCTCACTAAAAAATGAAACAACTCCCACAAGTCTTTTCAAGATTTCGAAAGTAAACCTTCATTTCATCCACCTGGTTGAATGCAATGAAGCTTGGGGGGCATGTACCTTGATTTGTGTCATTATGCTGGGGGCATGCGAACTTATAACAAGCATAGTTTTTCGTTTCAAGCTTGCATAAACATGAAACCGAATCCGAGCATAGTTCTTTTCCTGTGTCAAGCTCGTTAAAAAATGAAACAAATCCTCCTCTAATTGAGTCGAGAGTTTGACTAGATCTCATAAATGTTAAGTTGTATATTTAGGTTAGTTATTTCAGTTTTTTGCATAATTTCTTATAGTTTTAGGTCGAGTCTTTCAAATGATCTCGTAACTGAACCTTCATTTCATCCAATTGGTTGAATGAAATGAAGCTAAGGGGCATGTGCTCTAGCAGTTACGCTTAGGGGGCATCAAGCACAGTGTTCTGTTTGTTGCAAGGTTGTGTAAAAATGAAACTACTTTGAAGCATAGTTTTTTCTCTTTTTCAAGCTTTTGTAAAAATGAAACCTATCTCGAGTCAATTTCAGTGATTTTCAAGACTCGTTAAACTCATGAAAATCCAGAGATTATTTTGTTATCTTTCATTCTCGTAAAACAAATGAAATGCCAAGTTCTTTCTGTCTTTTCCTACTCGTAAATTAAATTGAAAGTCGGCCATATTAGTACGTTTTTATCATTTTTTACGAACTCATTAAAACTTACGAAAAAATGAAAACCATGAGTACATTTTTATCATTTTTTCGAACTCGTTAAAACTTACGAAAAATTGAAACCTTAGAGTCACCTTTAATCTCTTTTCTGACTCCTAAAACATGAAAAGATTACCGAGTTTTTATTTTTAAGCTCGTTAAAATGGAACTAAAAAGACGGTCCTCTTACAGCCCTTTTCTGACCATAAAAACACGAAAATATTGCCGGGTTTTTGTCGTTTCAAATTCGATATTGGTCATAAAACGAAGTGTCGTTGATCATTTTTTTACTTTTTCGAATCAGAGGCACTAATTACGAAAAGTACTCCTTGGTCGTAAAAGATCAAGCGGTTCTCTCAAGTATTATTTTATACTTTTTCGGGCTTGGGAGACACAAATTTATGAAAAAGCCAACCCTAGAGTCTTCTTAAGTTTTTTCAGACTCTCTAAAAATGAAAAACGCCGAGTTTCTCCTATACTGGACTCGTTAAATTTCGATAGTAAAGGACATGTTCAATTACAAACAGGAACGGACCACTCCTTCTTACGGTTCGAATTTAAACTAAGTTGGACTCATCTGAAGGATGAGCTTATAATCAAGCACATGTTATCCTCCTCAAGTTTGTAAAAAATAAAGAGGTACTTGCTAGAAATGGTGGGGGAAAAGAGAGAAAAATGAGCCTGTTTGTCATACTTTGTAACCACTCTTGAACACGACACTTTCATTCACCTGGGTTGGGAAGTCCTTTTCCTAACATTTGATCAAACCACATTGAAATTCTTTAGTCGGTTTCTGGGTATTAACTTTGGGTCAGTCGTCACCAAACCATCTATTGTGTCGTTATGAGTTCAAGAGGTCACTGGGAATAAGCCATTCATCTGCAAAATATCTGTCATCCATCTTGGCCATCCTTGAGTCAGTTCTTGCAACTAAATTTCTTCAAACTTGATCTATAATTTCGTGTCGTAGGCTTGCCTATGACGGATCGCTTTCTATCGACTTCAGCTCTTTATCTAGAAAGATGATCTAGAAATCACCAGTACCTTGGGATCTGCATGCCTCAATGGTAGGTTTCTTGTCTTCCACGATAGGTTGCATCATTGACCTTCGATTGAAGGATTCCGTGACATGTTCGACATCGACACATCTAATCAAATCTCATGGATTGTACTGAGTACTTTGAGAGCCATTGTAATTATTGGTGGTTTCTCTCACACTTGTTAACAGTTTACATCATCGACTGGTAATCAAGTGGTTTCTACCATGTTCGGCTTCGACATATTCATTCGCATGGATAGAATCGTACTATTTCGAGGAGTAGAAATGAAGACCCTGGATCTAGTTTCCACCATCTAGGCTGCGAGGAATTTTGTATTCATTATGTTGTAGACTATTCGTAAACAGATGGCTGCATCCATACTGTGTCTACATGTGTCTATACTTATGATGTATTACAAGGTCATCCCTATATCAGAGCAGTAGTTAGTTTTCTAGTTAGTTTTGATCTGAGTATGGGAATGCCTACCTCAGCGATGATATGATCTCATATATATATTTTGCACTTGAATTTTTTTACAGGTTCCAACCCGGCTCTCCGCAAGATAATCCTCGAAATGATAAAGTGCTTCACTCTTCTTAAATGCTAAATGAAATCCTCATCTACTACAGACTTCGCACTTTAGGGGGCAATCTATTATGCAAAAATATCATCACCATGATTATTTGCAGTCAGTATGGGTCTATCATCACTGATACTAGCCTCCTAAGCAAGTCTCAGACCTTAGTTCTTCATGTCAAGCTTTGCAAATGAGAGAAAGACATTGAAAATCAATATTACTCTGGTTCCGCACTTTCTCCTAATTTTACCTATGGACCCGCACCCTTTGTTCATATTACCTGCGTACCTGCACACTTTGTCTGTAAAGGGGGTGGGTGCATACCCCTGTAAAAGTCAAAAAGGCGCAAGTTTATCCTAAAAAACTCAGTTTTGGGTTAATTCTAGATGTTTCTAGAAGGATTTTTGACGTGGATTGTTCGCTCCAAGGTGGTTCATGCATCCCAAAAGAGAAGGAGCTAATCCCTTGATAGGAGGAGCTATCACTTTGAAGGAGGGCTTTATTCCTTCGAAGGAGGACCTAGTAACTTCCCTCCATTGCACTATAAATTAAGGCATTGGGTCAGTTGTTGGAGAGGTTAGAAGTTGAACATTTTCAGGGTAAATGCTAATGGAATTGGGACTTCATATTTAAACTTGAGGGGAGAGATCGCATACCTTTTGGTTTCATTGCGAAGTGAGTGAAACTTGTCAAAGTAGAGGAGACTTCTTGTAGGACCCTGGGAGGAGCTTGTACAGCATCAAGGCACAAGTTGTAAAGTTCTTCTTCATTTGAATTAATACAATCTGATTCATTTTTCTCAACAAATTGTCTTCTGTGGTTTGTTTCATAATCTCCTTGATCATTATGATGAATATGCTTTATGATATTGGATTTTCAGGTGCTATTTAATTTGTTTGTTTGTTTGTGTTTGCAGACTTACACTTCAAGGAAGCTCATTTGGAGCGAGGGAGCGAGGCTTCCACAAACTTGCAACGGATCCAAGGTAGGCCTAAAACACTTGTTTGCCTTAGTTTTAATTGCATATTTAGAGAAAGATAGTTTTTGATTGGCTTGCTTGTCACTAGATATCTTTAGATACTAGGAAGGTCGATCTTGTCCGCAACCTTGACTCATTTCCCATGACAGTCCTTGGTCTCTTCCTTGCCACATGTCCTTCATGCTACTCAGTGTCCTCATGGTCCACCACTGCCTTGCCTTTCATCTCTTATTTCTTGGCTTTGAATTTCTCTTTCTCGATGACTAGTTGTTTTGCCTTAAGTTGAATGTTTTCTTGCTCAAGGAATGGAAAGATGAATTTGGCCCTTTCCAAATTGTCATTAAGCTTCATGAGATGATAATCCTTCTCTTTGATGAATTCTTGTAGGTTTTGATGCTCATCATGTGCCTCCAAGTCAACCAGGCCAAAGTCATGCTCAATGGGCTCCTCATCATGCAAAGAAGCCTCATGATGTGATGGTGATCCCCATTCTGCTGATGTAGTAGGCTTGGGCCCTTCCTCAATTGGACGAGAAAACACGAGGCTTATACCTCTCTGATATGTCTTGGTCACCTCAGGCCTAGGTTACTTGGAAACCTCATCATGTTTTCTTGATGACCCCACCTCCATGGGTTGTACAGACATGGTTTGGCGCTGGCTTGGTGAAGTGGTTATATGCATTTTCCATTCTTCCTCAATGAATGTGTCCCATGTCATGTTATTTTATTTCAAATGATGGAATACTATAACCTTTAGTAGGCTATGGTGAAAGATGGTGGGGTAATGCACTTTTCCTTTCAACTGTACCCTTTCAGACATTTTTGCTAGGCTCCTATTTAAGTAGCTGCCCAAATTTAGAGATTTGTTAGCTGTAAAGTGCAAGAGCAGACTTATGTGGTATCAGTATAGCTTTGAAAATTTTCCCTCACTTGTGAATAACATCATGACAACCTTCATCAATGGTGCATATCTCTCCAACAAGTATCTGAATGGGAAAACATGTCAGTGAGCTCCTTTGTATTGTGATTTCAACTACGGTTTGAACTCTTCTAGGTCTAGGTTCATGCCTTTGAACTAGTTTTCACCATGGTTTGGTATGCCTGTAGCTTGAGAGATGGCATCTACTGAAAAAAAGAAATCATTCCCTACAATGGTGATACTGTCTTCCTTCAAGTTGAGGGAAAATAGACCTATGAGATGCTCATGGTAACCTACTTCATGCACTCTTTGACAAAACCCTAAACAATTGACATCTTCAATGCATTTAATGACAAATGGGAGGAGGTTATTTTATTTCAATTAGAGGGCTCAAACCTTAGTATTTTCCCCCCTTGTTGTGCTTCCTCTTCTGTGATGGTGATGAGTGAGGCTCCATACTTTGAACCCTAGGTGAAAGGCAAGCAAAAATAGTGAAATTTTCTGCTGTGAGGTAATGGGGTGGTATGATGGACTTAGTAGTTGCCTAAATTTGTAAGGAAATTTAGGAGGGTAGGGGATGATGTAGACGAGTAGGGGAAAAATGAATTTTGGGAAATGAGTGAGGGGAGGGGGCGGAAAAAGCCAAAACACATGCCTATCTTAGAAGGAGATAAGGTAGATTAGGGTTTAGAGGAAAATGATAGAAAATGAGCGGATAAGGCTTTGTGATGGATGGAAATTGTGTATTAGCTACAAACTAAGGTGTAGGGACAAGAAATCGATGGTTGAGGGTAGAAGCTCATCATTTTAGGATCAAAACCATGAAAATCATGTAAACCCTAGAAGAAGAAGTATTTGATCATTTTCTTGACATATGAGGCAAAGGAGGGCATGAAAATCATTATACTTACTTGTTATAGAGCCTGGATGATGAAATGACTAAAGAGGAGCTTTGAAAAATGAATTTTTGTGGTCAAACAATAATTTTGGAAAACTCTGCCCCGTGCGCAGTGAAGGGTCCCGGTGCACAACGTGCTATCCAGGTGCGCAGTGAAGGCTCTCTATGCGCAACGAGAGTCAATTTTTGCTAGTGAGGGCTATGGAATCACTATTTTTTGCAAATAAGAGGGAGGATCTCAATGATAGGATGGTAGAAAAGTGCAAATGCGTGTAAATGAGCTTCTCCATTTTCTTTTGTTGTCTAGGTGATTAATGAGGTAGGATGGCCCACCTCACCAATTCACTTTCTTTTTTAGTTTTGTAGCCTTAGGACCTCTTCTTGTAACTTTAGAAGCTTCGGAACATTATTACATCTAAAAACATAAATTACATTTGAAATCAAGTGTTATTGAACAAATTTACCTATTGTTACTCCTCATGTGTCAGATTTATACATGAAATGACTAATTTTGTGAACTTAACCCTAATGACCTAATGGTGACACCGAGTTCAATGGAGACCATGATGATGTGAATGACGTGATATTAATGATTTTTCCATGATGGTAGACTCAACTGGGTGATGAAAGTGACCGACATATGAAATTCTTCAGAGAGTGGAAATAGCCCTAGACAGACTAGCCAGTGACCAACTTTTTATTTGAAGACTCACTAAAATGACAAAAAATTGACTTGACACCCTAACAACACCTTGTAAGAGCATATTTGATCATTGGTGACATACTAAAATCTCTGACACTAACACCCTCACAGATAAACCTTTTTTTGCCACTTGGGAATCTAACCAATTCATTAGCAAAACAATATTGTGCTCAAACCAAAGTCTCCCTTTCTCTAAAATTGCTTTGTCCACGCCTTACCACAACCATAGTCATGCCTCTTGCAAGTTGTATTATGAACATCTCATAAAACACTTCATCCTTGGGATACCTAAAATTCACTGACACTCCTTGGCACACACTTATTTGTTCATTTCCGAGCATTTTGGCCTAGTTCTCCCTTGTATTCCCCTGACTCTCCCTAACACTCCTCACCATACGTTGACACTGTCTACCATGTGTCAGCACACGTTTTCATTCCCTGGCATGCCCTGACACTCATTAGCTATCATGCCCTCACGATTACACATACTTTTGTTTACACTTGGTTGGAACCCAACCAAGTCCTGCCCTGACTACAACAACTTAACCAAGTTATAGTTACTACAATTAGACTATGCCTTGTTCACCTAATAATTGCCTATAACACATCTTAGGCTACTCATGTCCAGTCTCAACTCATCCCACTTAACAAGTTACCAATTCAAGGATCATGTCTGACCATGGCCATAAAACAACTAAGAAACACAGTTTACATCTTGAAATGCCATAACACATAGCACATCTAATAATCCCTTAGCCCTATGTGGTGTGTGTTAGCATCCCCTACATTTCTTGGCATGATTTGCACTCCCTATCACACCCTAGCACTCTCTGACATGCCTTGGAACTCTAGAATGCCTTGGCACTGCCTAGCATATAACCTTGTCACTCCCTCCTTAGAACACTTGGAACTCATTGACACTCCCTATCACACACTGTTATCTCTTTATTTCCATGCATTTTGAACTAGTTCTCCCTTATGTTTTTGTGGCACTCCTTAACACTCACTGGCTCACATTGACACATCGTGGCTCATGGAACATCTTCGTATGTTTCCTTGGCACTGTAGCATTCCTTGGCACTACCTAACATATCTTGTTTCTCCCTCCTTACCACACCTAGAACTCACTAACACTCCCTATCACATACTCTTATTCATTCATTTCCATGTACTTGAAACTAGTGATCCCTTTTGTTTCCTTACCACTCCATAACACTCCCTAGCATGCATTGGTGCACCCTAGCACTTGGCACATCTTGGCATGTTTCACTGGCCTCTAGCATGACTTAGCACTTCCTACCATACCTTGTTACTCCCTCAGAACTCCTGTATCTCACCGACACTTCCTATCACAAACTCTTATTTGTTCATTTGCATGCACTAATTTTACCTAGTGCTCACTTGTGTTTCCCTAGCACTCCCTAACACATCCTATCACATGAAAAAACCTTCTCCCACTTTCAAAAATACTTTCCTATTATTTCATAATTCAAGCTTGAAGTTGGTCACACAACAAATCTTGACAGAAGCACAACAAGTAGTTGACTTGACATTTTGATGACTTGAATGAGATTTTGAGGGTTTCTAAAGACCCGTGGAGAAACTTGGAGATTTTCACTACACCTTGGAGCCCTTAAACAATAAAAAACATCATTTTAGCCTCTTCAAACTTGATTCCAACACTGACTTCCAAGAAGCGCAATGAAAAGAGCAGTAAGGAAGATAAACTCGTATATCTTTAACCATAACACTTGTGCAAAAACTAAAGGGGGTTATTGTGATTGGTTATATGGTTAACAAAAATACTCCTTTTGATTTCCAAAATTCATCTCCATTTGGTCATAAATATCTTTTGAAAATGATGATAAAAATATAGTCAAGAGTGCAACAACTCTCTTGGAGCAATTGTATTTTGTGTATATCTCCCAAGCGGTAAGTCCAAATGGGCTGAAATGTTTACAAAAAGTTGATATCATCATAATTCACCTCCACAAAAATGTCAGCCAATCAAAGTCAAAAATCTCGAGAAAACCCCAAAATGGTTGTAGATGATGATGGCTAATTTTGCGAAAACCATGCATCATGTTGAGTTGAAATTGAGTGGGTGTTTCATTTCATCCCCATTCATCTCCTATAACAATTTTGATCTCAAATGGGTGTGACGTTCAAGAGATATGATGAGAACATGGTGACTAGGTAAAAGTGCACGCAAAAGAGCATCAAATTAGGGGAAGGGAATGAGATCTATTTAAAATAATATAAATTAACTACAAAGAATTCATTGTTATAAAATACAGATTTATTTTTTTAATAAACTCAATGTTAAAATCGATCTAAAATCAGAAAAAAAAAACTTCAAAAAATTCATGATTATAAAATATAAATTTACCTCTTTTCATTTCCTCTCCTCGTATGCATGGCTTTCTAATTGATGGTAAACTTACTTCATCTATGGAAAAGTAACTCCAACACGTCTTCAAACAACTTCAACTCTAATTGATGGTAAACTTGCTTCTTCTATGGAAAAGAAACTCCAATATGTCTTCAAACAACTTCAACAAAAATACAACAAGACATTTGCAAAGAAAATTTCATTGAATAGGAAGGAATTCTATTCTCAATTTAAATAAAATAGTCCTTAAAAAAATGTAAGAAACGCTAAAAATATTGGTGAGAAATTTACATCCTAACAGAAATGGTGGGAAATCTAAATCCTAATAAAAATGGTCTAGCTAGTGAGGAAAAACCAAAGTCCATGTAATCCAATACATGATCCTCTTTTGTCAACAATTTGTGCCCTTTGTCTCAAGATACCTTATCATAATTACTATTTTAATATTCACATTCTTTAATAT